>BGNK01006080.1:7262-18161 GCA_003297005.1 Symbiodinium sp. clade A Y106
AGGCGATCCCACTCGCGACTATACCGCTCATGCTTAAGGAGGTGGGTGACAAGTTCAGCCCTCAGAATTCGAGGGTGTCGTTCCTCCTCACGAAAATGCAAAAGTGCTTTTGAGAAGGCGTGTAGCACGCAATTACCATCCCGAGGGCACTCAACATGCTTAAGGTCAACAGGAAACTTTCGCACCTCCTGCTTAGCCTGCTTCGACTGGGACTGGTCCTTGCCGGTCTCGTCCTGAGTNTGCTTAAGGTCAACAGGAAACTTTCGCACCTCCTGCTTAGCCTGCTTCGACTGGGACTGGTCCTTGCCGGTCTCGTCCTGAGTGTTTGCAGTCGGGACAGCAACTGCCTCAGTCGCAACATTGGGGGTCGCGGCAGCTTTGATGACCGGAACCGAGCGAGTGTAGACCGGCTTACTCAAGGTCTGCTGTTTGCGGGGAGGGGCGATCGACGCCCAAAGTGTTATGTTGGCACCAAGGTGCTCACAAACAAGCGGGACTATATCCTTATCCCCTCCCGACTTAACCTTAGCCTTAAAACGGTAAGTAAGCGACTTCTTGGCCCAGCGATGCGAAAGAATGACAGGATCAGCAAAAGCCGTGTCAAGTAGGTCCGCAACGGCCCGGTGGTCCCACGACTTTGGAACATCAGTAACAAGCCAGATGCGAGCCGGGACCTCATCTTTGGCAAGGGGTCGCCGCCAGCCCAAGCGCATGTTGGAAAGGGCAAGGCCATGCGACGACGCCTACGCCCACTGGGAAAGTTCCATCCAGTGCCGGAAAACCTGCGGTGCACGATCAACCCACACAACTTCACAAGCAGCGGCAGCGGTCTCCGGCACATTTCTGGGCGCAGAGACAAAAACGCCTTGCTGGCCCGACGAGGAGAGCAGCGGGCCGACATTTTCTTTGGCGACACGAACAAGGCCAAAGAATTGCTCGGAGTCGCCAGACCTCGCTTTTTCGCGAGTCCAGGCGAAGGAGTCNGAGTCAAGGGCTTGAACATGGCGAGATGCTACCCATTGAAGGGCCTCCTTCGCCGCCGCTTTTTCAAAAGCGGTCCAGAGTTTAGGCTCGCAAAACAGCTTGGAGACCCTCATGTACAGGACGACGCTGTCAGTAACCCTGACCTTGACGGGCGCGCCATCTGTACCCTGAAACTTTGGAGCATTTCCCGAAGCATTCTCCGAGTTGACGTTGGCAATCTCAAAGTTACGAAAGGCAAGNACGACGCTGTCAGTAACCCTGACCTTGACGGGCGCGCCATCTGTACCCTGAAACTTTGGAGCATTTCCCGAAGCATTCTCCGAGTTGACGTTGGCAATCTCAAAGTTACGAAAGGCAAGGCGCTCGCCAACCTGCCCCGGAACTCGTTGAGACCCCGGCTCGCGAGAAGGGCGAAGGAGCAGCACTTGGTGCGGTTTCGGGCACCCTCGCAAAACACTTTTCAGGGACACAAAAACGTCATCAGTCGAGGCCAGAACGACACCTTGGAGAGTCTTGCCATCGGGGAGTGCGTCAAGCTGTGCGGCGAGCTCTCCTGCCTTAAGGATAGGCGCTGTCCAATCCTTGGCACGCAACGTAAAGGCCTCCTGCGGCTTGACCTTGCGAGCAACGGTGACCCATCCTCCATCATCACCTTGCCGATTGGCATCAGAAGTTGCCCCGCCCTTTGGGCGACCCTGGGGTGGCTCCTGGCCGGTACCTTTGCCTTTGGCTCCAACCTTGCGTTTGCCTTTGCCTTGGCCTTTGGAGGGTGGAGCCTGGGGAGCGGGTTGCACAACNCCGCCCTTTGGGCGACCCTGGGGTGGCTCCTGGCCGGTACCTTTGCCTTTGGCTCCAACCTTGCGTTTGCCTTTGCCTTGGCCTTTGGAGGGTGGAGCCTGGGGAGCGGGTTGCACAACAGCAGGAGCGGCAGCAGCCCCCGCGCCACCTAGCGGTCGAGGCGGCTTTTTCAGCTTCGGCTTGCGTTTCTTCGGCTGCTTCGGTCCAAGCGCGGCAACAAGTGTAGCCGCGCTTTTGCCTGCCAGCGTCTCTCGGATGATTTGCTGCAGAAGGTCACGCAAGAGATTTTTAAGGTCTAGTCCACCAAGGAGTTCCTGTAGGAGACCTGCGCCAGCCGGCCCCGGATTTGACGCTTCCCCTATGCGGGTACCTGACAGGGCATCGTGGTCGATGNCACGCAAGAGATTTTTAAGGTCTAGTCCACCAAGGAGTTCCTGTAGGAGACCTGCGCCAGCCGGCCCCGGATTTGACGCTTCCCCTATGCGGGTACCTGACAGGGCATCGTGGTCGATGTTGTGCATCATGGTTAGGAAAGGGCCACGCAGGCAGAAGCAAAGCCCACAGACAGCGGACCGCAGCAGATGCGAGGCACGGGCCTGATCCTTTCTTGCAGATTGCAATGNCAAAAGACAGCAGCTCCGCAAGGAGCCCCGGACAGCACGCGAAGCGGCCATCATCGCACTCATCAGCCTGTTGCAGTGGCGGCCCACTAGGGGAAGAAGGACTAAACCCAAAGGGGGGCACATGAGGAGGCAGCGAGCCTGTCGACACGGTTTCGAACGGCAACCCACTAGGGGAAGGGGGACTAAACCCAAAAGGGGAAANTCGACACGGTTTCGAACGGCAACCCACTAGGGGAAGGGGGACTAAACCCAAAAGGGGAAACCGACCGGGAGTGGACACCATCTCGAGGGTCAGAGTCGGCATTTTTGCAGGCAAGTGCGTACACAACTGGCAATGAAGGCGGAAATGCAAGGTCAAGTGAAGGTGCAGGTTCGGCGCTCCTACATGTACCATCGCTCACCGGGGATATGTTTGGACCTTTCGGTCGGCTCGGACCACCAGCAGCAAAAGACATCTGAGTATGCAGCCCGTCATCGGAAGCAGCAGGGGGTGGCATGTTTTTGGCCACGAGGCTGTTGCTGCCTCCGGCGCGATTGGAGGATGACAGGCGACTGGAAGCAAGCGAGAGATCGTGCTCATTGTTGNCACGCAAGAGATTTTTAAGGTCTAGTCCACCAAGGAGTTCCTGTAGGAGACCTGCGCCAGCCGGCCCCGGATTTGACGCTTCCCCTATGCGGGTACCTGACAGGGCATCGTGGTCGATGCTGTGCATCATGGTTAGGAAAGGGCCACGCAGGCAGAAGCAAAGCCCACAGACAGCGGACCGCAGCAGATGCGAGGCACGGGCCTGATCCTTCTTTCTTGCAGATTGCAATGGTTTGTCATGGAAGCTTGTATCCTCACCCCCAAAAGACAGCAGCTCCGCAAGGAGCCCCGGACAGCACGCGCAGTGGCGACCCACTAGGGGAAGAAGGACTAAACCCAAAGGGGGGCACATGAGGAGGCAGCGAGCCTGTCGACACGGTTTCGAACGGCAACCCACTAGGGGAAGGGGGACTAAACCCAAAAGGGGAAACCGACCGGGAGTGGACACCATCTCGAGGGTCAGAGTCGGCATTTTTGCAGGCAAGTGCGCACACAACTGGCAATGAAGGCGGAAGTGCATGGTCAAGTGAAGGTGCAGGTTCGGCGCTCCTACATGTACCATCGCTCACCGGGGATATGCTTGGACCTTTCGGTCGGCTGCCTGGTGGTCGTCGTTTTCTGTAGACTCATACGCCGGGCTCATCGGAAGCAGCAGGGGGTGGCATGTTTTTGGCCACGAGGCTGTTGCTGCCTCCGGCGCGATTGGAGGATGACAGGCAACTGGAAGCAAGCGAGAGATCGTGCTCATTGTTGCTGCAGACTTTTTCGCACTTTAGGGATATGCTTGGGCCTTTCAGCCGGCCCGAACCACCATCAGCAAAAGGAACCCGATCACACANACCCGATCACACAGTCCAGCTTGCGGCACAGATGAAGTGGAAGTGCCTTCCCTACTGAGGCGCTTGACGCGTCTGATGGAACCTGGAGTCACAGGGCCAAGCGGGTACTCGAAGTCGGGCTCCTGCACCAACCGTTTAGGGGAAGGGGGACTAAACCCAAGGGGGGGCTCAGGATTGCGCAGTAAGCCCTCAGCAACATAGCAGGGCGGCGACCCACTAGGAAAAGAAGGACTAACCCCNTCCTGCACCAACCGTTTAGGGGAAGGGGGACTAAACCCAAGGGGGGGCTCAGGATTGCGCAGTAAGCCCTCAGCAACATAGCAGGGCGGCGACCCACTAGGAAAAGAAGGACTAACCCCAAAGGGAGAAACCAAAAGGCAAGGGGGAACCTCTTGGAGATCAGAGTCGGCGCTCCTATCAAGCGCGCCCACACCTGGCAATGAAAGCGGAATTGCAGGATCAACAGAAGTTGCAGNTTGGAGATCAGAGTCGGCGCTCCTATCAAGCGCGCCCACACCTGGCAATGAAAGCGGAATTGCAGGATCAACAGAAGTTGCAGGTGCAGCACTCTTGCATATGCGATCGCTTGCCGGGGTATGCTTGGACCTCTCGGTCGACTCAAATGGCCAGCAGCGAGGTACACCTGAGTATGCGGCCCGTCGTTAGGAGCAGCAAGGGGTGGCATGTTGTTGTCCGCGAGGCTGTGGCTGCCTCCAGTGCAATCAGAGGAGAGCAAGCAGCTAGAAGCAAGCGGGGAAACATACTCATGGTTGCTGCAGGCTCCTTCGCACGTTGGGGATATGCTTGGGCCTTTCAGCCGGCTCGAACCACCATCTGCAAAAGGAACCCCATCACACAGTCCAGCTTGCAACACACATGCAANTTCGCACGTTGGGGATATGCTTGGGCCTTTCAGCCGGCTCGAACCACCATCTGCAAAAGGAACCCCATCACACAGTCCAGCTTGCAACACACATGCAAGTGAAGTGCCTTCCCCAGTGACCTGTTTCCAGCTTTCTTGTTTGGGTTTTGAGCCGAACGCTAAAACCTTAACTCAAAATGATCGCAATCTATATTCCAAAGCTCCTCAAAATATATGTAACGAATAAAAGGACTCANAGCCCTCAGCAACATAGCAGGGCGGCGACCCACTAGGAAAAGAAGGACTAAACCCAAAGGGAGAAACCAAAAGGCAAGGGGGAACCTCTTGGAGATCAGAGTCGGCACTCCTATCAAGCACGCCCACACCTGGCAATGAAAGCGGAATTGCAGGATCAACAGAAGTTGCAGGTGCAGCACTCTTGCATATGCGATCGCTTGCCGGGGCATACGAACCTGGAGAGCCAGCTGAGTTTACCCCAGCAGCGAGGTACACCTGAGTATGCGGCCCGTCGTTGGGAGCAGCAAGGGGTGGCATGTTGTTGTCCGCGAGGCTGTGGCTGCCTTCAGTGCAATCAGAGGAGTGCAAGCAGCTAGAAGCAAGCGGGGAAACATGCTCATGGTTGCTGCAGGCTCCTTCGCACGTTGGGGATATGCTTGGGCCTTTCAGCCGGCTCGAACCACCATCTGCAAAAGGAACCCCATCACACAGTCCAGCTTGCAACACACATGNAGCCGGCTCGAACCACCATCTGCAAAAGGAACCCCATCACACAGTCCAGCTTGCAACACACATGCAAGTGAAGTGCCTTCCCCAGTGAGGTGCTTGACGCGCGCAGTGGAACCTGGAGTTAGCACGCAATCGAAGTCGGGGTCCCGTGGCAACCCTTTAGGGAAAGGGGCACTAAACCCAAGGGGTGGCGCAGGATTACACAGCAAGCCCTCGGCAGCAGGGCAGAGCGGCGACCTACNTAGCACGCAATCGAAGTCGGGGTCCCGTGGCAACCCTTTAGGGAAAGGGGCACTAAACCCAAGGGGTGGCGCAGGATTACACAGCAAGCCCTCGGCAGCAGGGCAGAGCGGCGACCTACTAGGGGAGGAAGGACTAAACCCAAAGGGGGGCACAAGGGGAGGCAGCGAGCCTGTCGACACGATGTCGAAAGGCAACCCACTAGGGGAAGGGGGACTAAACCCAAAAGGGGAAACCGACCGGCAGTGGACACCATCTCGAGGGTCAGAGTCGGCGTTTTTGCAGGTAAATGCGCACACAACTGGCAATGAAGGCGGAAGTGCATGGTCAAGTGAAGGTGCAGGTTCGGCGCTCCTACATGTGCCATCGCTCACCGGGGATATGCTTGGACCTTTCGATCGGCTCGGACCGCCAGCAGCAAAAGACATCTGAGTATGCGGCCCGTCATCGGAATCGGAAGGGGGTGGCATGTTGTTGGCCACGAGGCTGTCGCTGCCTCCAGTGTGACCGGAGGGGGGTAAACAAAAGGAGGCAAGCGAGGAATCGTGCCCAGTGCAGCTGCAGGTTCTTTCGCAAGCAGAGGATATGCTTGGGCCTTTCGGCCGGCTTGAACCACCATCAGCAAAAGAAGCCCAAGCGCACAGTTTGTCTCGCAGCTCACACGGATACAAAGTGCCCTCCTCACTGTGGTTCTCGGTACATCCGGTGCAAACTGAAGCCACAGGGNTTGAACCACCATCAGCAAAAGAAGCCCAAGCGCACAGTTTGTCTCGCAGCTCACACGGATACAAAGTGCCCTCCTCACTGTGGTTCTCGGTACATCCGGTGCAAACTGAAGCCACAGGGTCAAGCGGGCACACGAAGCAAAAGTCCAGTGGCAACCCTTTAGGGGGGAGAGGATTAAACCCAAGGGGGGGCACAGGATAGGGCAGCAAGTTCTGCTCAACAGAGTGCCGCGTCAACCCACTAGGGGAGGGAGAACAAAACCCAAAAGGGGAAACCGACTGGTATCGCGGATCCTCTAGGAGATCAAGTTCGGCGCTCCTATCAAGCGTGCACGGTCCTGGCAATGAACGTGGAAAAGTGGGTTCAACCGAAGTGGCAGGTGTGGCGCTCCTACAAGTGCAATCGCTTACCGGGGATATGCATGGACCTCTCAGTCGGCTCGAACCACCAGTAGCAAAAGGCATTTGAGTATGCGGCCCGTCGTTGAAGGCATTGTCCTCGCGGCTGCTGCTGCCTCCAGTGTGACCNTGACCTGAGGGGGGCAAACAAGTGGAGGCATGCATGGAATCGTGTCCAGGGCAGCTGCAGGCTCTTTCGCATTCAGGGGATATGCTTGGGTCTTTCGGCCAGCCTGAACCACCATGAGCGAAGGAAGCCCGAGTGCACATTTTAGTTCGCAACACGCCTGAAGTCAAAAGGCCCTCCCCACCGAGGCTTCTGGTACGCCCGGCGCAACCTGGAATACCAGGGCCAAGCGGGCACTCGATGTCAGTAACCTGTGACAACNTTTTAGTTCGCAACACGCCTGAAGTCAAAAGGCCCTCCCCACCGAGGCTTCTGGTACGCCCGGCGCAACCTGGAATACCAGGGCCAAGCGGGCACTCGATGTCAGTAACCTGTGACAACCCTTTAGGGGAGAGAGGCCTAGACCCAGAGGGGGAAACAGGAAATGGAAGCAAGTCCATAGCAACCGAGCCCAACGGCGACCCACAAGAGCAAGGGGGACTAAACCCAAAAGGGGCCACCGAAGAAGGCAGGCAGTCGGAAACCCCTCGAAGTGCAGAGTCAGCGCTTCTGAAACCATGGCTGGCACTCGGAGAGGCGGAAGGAAGCAGGGGAGCCCACTCGGGGCTAGGAAAAGGGGTTAGGGAGCTCACCAAGTGAGATCTTTGCCCCGTGGGTCNCGTGGGTCTTTTTTCGAACCTCTCTTGGGGCAGAGGTCCGTTATCAACATCAGTCTTTGCCCTTTGCGGGTCTTGTTGGTTTCTTTCCGGTTCTCGGGTCCGATTCCCTGCTACACCATGATAACGCAGCATGCTAGGCTCCGGCACTTCGAGGTCAAAATCGCAGCAGTCATCCTCGAACCAGGCAGCCCACTTTGAGCTGCAATCCAGCCGCCCATCAGCAGCGCCCGCGGCCACTCCAGTGAAGATGGACACCTGGTCTGTGTCCCTCGTCTCAGAAAGAAGGGCGGCAGCCAAGGCCGCATGCCCATCACCACCAAAATCAGAGTCACAGCTGTGATCGGCGAAAGATGCCCCGCCATGGCAAGCACAATCTTCACCGTTGCCACCCGCACACATAGATGCAGCACCATGCTCATTCTCATCCTGCGGCCTCTTANCCAAACTGTACAGCAAGCGAAAAAGCAACATGGCTTCAAACACTTATGCACACGTGGAAGAGCATGAGCATGCCGAAGTCCCGCTCAAAACTCTCCTCTTGTGAACCCGTGAGACTGCCAAGTCGTGACACAGCCATCACGAGTCTGCGAACTACTCAACGCGCGGGGCAGCTGCCCGGGCGCGTGTCTGCAGACTACTCCTACCCTACCCTAGAGGCGAGGCACAAGCGCCGTCCCAGNAGTCGTGACACAGCCATCACGAGTCTGCGAACTACTCAACGCGCGGGGCAGCTGCCCGGGCGCGTGTCTGCAGACTACTCCTACCCTACCCTAGAGGCGAGGCACAAGCGCCGTCCCAGGCGCCAACACAAGAGTGAAGACCCGTCGGCGGCAGTGGCACCCGAGGAGGAGGCCCAACACAGGAGCGAAGGGCCTCAGCAGCAGCAGGACTCAAGAGAGAGTCAGAGGACTTTCAGGGGTCCCGCAGAGNAGAGACAGCAGCGTCTGCAGCGGGGGCCTTCCCCAAAAGGTGTGAAGGAGCAGGCAGTTGTGAAAGAAACCAGAAGTACAGGGTCGGCGCACACGAAAGGCAGCAATCGGTGCAGCCACACAAGACATGCAGTAACGGAGGTTAGGGCCAGCCTAGGCTCCAGCACAAGAGTGAAGGCCCGTCAGCGGCAGCGGCACTCAAGTCGAAAAGGCGCCCAACACAAGAGTGAANGCAGCCACACAAGACATGCAGTAACGGAGGTTAGGGCCAGCCTAGGCTCCAGCACAAGAGTGAAGGCCCGTCAGCGGCAGCGGCACTCAAGTCGAAAAGGCGCCCAACACAAGAGTGAAGGGCCTTTGCAGCAGCGGTACTCCTGGGAGTGTCTCAAAGTTGTCGGTGGTCCAGAGAAGTGGCATGTCGGAAGGCATCTGAAGGCCATTAGTACAAAGACTTCAAGGCTCAGGTTGAAGAGAAGCACACCTCAAAAGGTGTACAGCACAGGCAGTTGCGCAACCACAGGTCCAGCGCCCCTAAGGCCAATTAAGGTTGCAAGAGAAGCGGAAGCGCAGCAGCGGGGCGTTTTCACAAGAACCTTAGCGATGATGCAAAGGAAGGGCTCAGCACAAATAAAAACTCCATCCTGCCAGTTGAAAGGGGAAACATCCTTAGCCCCAAACAAGGCCAATNAAGGCCAATGAAGACTGAAAAATGGGCAGCGGCATGAAAGAGTTGGCAGTTGTGAAAGAACGAAGGGCACATTGACGGCGCACACGAAGGCAGTGATCGGTGCAGCCACGCAAGAGTTGTGCTGTAGGTCAGGGACGTCGGGGCCTAGGGTGAAGCACAAAGCCTAAAGCGACCCCAAACCCAAAACCCCAACCAAAGGCCTATCCTATACCCTCAAGGTCCGCATCATCTGGTGTTTNTGCTGTAGGTCAGGGACGTCGGGGCCTAGGGTGAAGCACAAAGCCTAAAGCGACCCCAAACCCAAAACCCCAACCAAAGGCCTATCCTATACCCTCAAGGTCCGCATCATCTGGTGTTTGCATGCTGCGACGGTAATGCGCCTCCAAGGCTCCCGCCGCTGCAGCGGATGTCAAGATGGCCTTTTCTTCCCAATCCTTGGCAGCATGCCATTCGCTGCACCACTGTGTTCGCCGGCATCTGCCCGCATGGGCCTCACGAGCAGCTTCAGCTTCCCGGTCAGCCCGGAGCAACTCCCGTGCTGTAAGACACCGTCTCTTGACGGTCAACTGCGGAGGCTTCCAGCTGGGTTGTTTGCCATGTGACGGTATCCAAGCAAGGGAGATCCGGTAGCCTCGGGCTCTCGCGGATGCCAGATTTCGCGAGACCTCCGCAGCAAGTAAAGGCAACTGGCACTGAAGCGGATTATTTAGGGCTTTGAGGGCTCCCTGACAATCAGTCAGCACACAGAGGCAGCAATTNATGCCAGATTTCGCGAGACCTCCGCAGCAAGTAAAGGCAACTGGCACTGAAGCGGATTATTTAGGGCTTTGAGGGCTCCCTGACAATCAGTCAGCACACAGAGGCAGCAATTGGTGGGAGCGGTCAGCCGAAGGAAAGCGGACGACACCAGTCTCAGCGCTTTCAGCTCGCAGGTAAAAGGCATTTGGTCCTCACAATCATCCGTGGCAGCAAAGGCAGCAGTACCGTGCACAGCCGCCGCCGCGCCGACCTGATGCTTGCTAGACCCATCAGTCGCAATCAGAACGTCNCAGGTAAAAGGCATTTGGTCCTCACAATCATCCGTGGCAGCAAAGGCAGCAGTACCGTGCACAGCCGCCGCCGCGCCGACCTGATGCTTGCTAGACCCATCAGTCGCAATCAGAACGTCGCTGCGCAGGTTGTTACCAGCAGAAAGTAAGATCACATCAAGTCTGTGAGCGAGGGCGGTCGCCGCAGTGCTCCAAGAATCTCCTCCCGCAGCCGGTGGAAATTCCGATATTGCAGCAGCAAGNCGCAGGTTGTTACCAGCAGAAAGTAAGATCACATCAAGTCTGTGAGCGAGGGCGGTCGCCGCAGTGCTCCAAGAATCTCCTCCCGCAGCCGGTGGAAATTCCGATATTGCAGCAGCAAGCAATCTCTCCCCAGCTCTGGTGCGCGGCAACTGTCCCAGAACGGAAACCGGGGTAAGGGCATCGCAATTCCAGGCCAGGTGCGCCCGACTCGGTGCACGCAGTCCGCATACGCAAATTTGCTGCTTAGAAAAACCCTTAATTCGTTTGGCCACATGCCAAGTGGAATTGCCGGATGCCACAGCCGCTCTTTGCACGTCAAGAGGGCCACTTCTGCCTAATGCGCGATGGCCAGCGAGAGCATGTCGGGTGCCAGGGGGCGGGGCCGGCAGGTTCAGGCCTCG
>BGNK01006081.1:678-23026 GCA_003297005.1 Symbiodinium sp. clade A Y106
GCACGTACTTCCCGAACGAGAATCAGAATCAGAAGGCCACCGGCAAGAAGTTCGTCCAGACGCAAATGGCATTGGGTGGATTGTGCTTCAGAAAGCAAAGGGCGAAGGCGTCGTGAAGGTTGAAAAGAATGACGACGTGCTCTTGGTGAATCTTGGAAATCATCCGAAGCATTGCAGCCATTTGCTGAAGTGAGCGGTTCGCTCATTTGTTGTACATGGCATCCGATGCGTCTTGCTGCAGTGGTTACACAAAAGTACAGTTGAGACTTAGACTTAGGTCACTCTAGTAAAGAAGCTAGGGCTTCAGAAAGTGCAGCGGCAGGCGGATGTGGCAGTGTTTTGCCAGTGTTTTGCAGCGCAGGTGGCAGTTGCGGTGGATGCCGCAGACTGTCGCAGACTGCCGTGGCAACATCGTTGGCGCATTGTTGCCTCGCTGGTGTTAGCCTGTGTCACTGCTAGTCTGGATAGTGCAGTTCGACCGGTTCACCTGCCAATAAACCTCCCTCGACTTTGTTGCAGACTGCGAAGGTCAGAGTCAAAACTGTTTGCCATTATGTCAGATCGGGTCAGCGTGCAAGCGTGTTGAGTGCCAGTTGAGTGCAACTTGAAGTGCAAGCATTGCTGCAAGCATGATGTACGTNGTTCGAACGGTTCACCTGCCAATAAACCTCCCTCGACTTTGTTGCAGACTGCGAAGGACAGAGTCAAAACTGATAGCAATAATGTCAGATCGGGTCAGCGTGCAAGCGAGTTGAGTGCCAGTTGAGTGCAACTTGAAGTGCAAGCATTGCTGCAAGCATGATGTACGTGACCGAATTGTGACCCCATGCCAGGAGTGCGGAATGCTGAGACGGACGAAGACTTATGTTCCGGAGTGTTGCAAAAAGATGAGTCCGATTGTTTGCAACGGTAGTCCACTAGTCGACTAAGCACCGGAGATAAGCGGACAGCAGACCCAAGCCGGGGGCGTGAACATAGACAGCCCGAAATCCTATTCCCAGCACTGGCCCCTCGGCCCATTCACGAGTGGACCTTACAAGATGTTGTGGCTTCTTCAGAGGAAAAATTTCCCGCTGCGTAAGATGCCAGGGCCTGGCCGAATCTTGGGAGCGGCAGCTGCTGGCTTTTTCACGTCACAGAATAGGGGGGGGGGATAGTCGGAGGCTACCTCACGAAACACCTCCTGCAGAGAAAAGCTGCAGAGCAGGTTCAGTATCTTTCTAAAAGGTTAAATGCTATCGGTGCGTGAGTGCGCCTAATAGGATTGCAGGGAGATACCGCACCGCAAGATATACAATGGTACAGGCAAAGCGCAGGCTGTCTGATTTTGCATTATGCCAGCGGCGGGTACTGCAGTCTGTACACATCATCAGGTAGTGGAAAGGCTAAATTCGCCTTGCGTGACATCTACTTCTATCCAGGAGGCTACTTCACCAGATGAGTTGTCACAAGTGTGATCGCCAGTATCGTTCAGCCGCCCACTTAGATCGGCAGGCCGAGCATGTATGCCACAAGTGTTGCTCCTTATGCCGGCAGCATGGCTGTCCACAGTCACATTGGTGAGCGCAGGCCGGGTAGGTCGTCATGATGATCAAGGACTTGTTTGAGCCAAGGCGCTGCAGTGTGACTGCACCTGAGGGCGAGGTAGTCTCAGGCATCACTGCCCCCTTGTAGATCGCTTGGGTCTGCATTAAGGGAGGCTACCTCACCTTGGGTGCTTCAGAGAAACCTAATGTGATAGCTTGTGCTCTGACTAAGATCCTGACCCAAGCGCAGCAGGGCCAACAGGAATTGATCTCCGTCTCGCCAGTAGGACGGACCTGACAAAGCCTACTTATAAGAACCCGGCATCAGACAAGCGGTTGATGCCAGCAGAAAGAGGACATGGAGGTGCCCTGAGCCACACTGGATTCTCCGAGTGGTTGCCGTATCAAAGTAGATTTGGCCCCAGAGGGTTCGAAGGGAGGCTACCTCAACCCTCAGATCCTCACCTTGTAGGTGACGAGTGTCTCGACCGGGATATAGGTAGTGCTCGATGCAGAGGGCCCCAAAGTGAGAACGCCAGTCGTCTGGAGATTGAGGTGTGCCCTCCATGGGGGAGAGGGGGCAGAGGCTGATGACCATGTCCACATGGCTCTGCAGGAGATAGCTAGCATCCGCTGCACTTCGTATGGTTCCAACCCTGACCGAGAGCTCAGTCTCTGTGTAGAGAAGAAAACCGTCATGAGCAGGCCACTGAGTAAGGGAACGTGTGATGCCCACGAAGGTGCCTAGAGACGACCAAAAGGCCTCCAGTCTCAGGCATTGGTCTGGCCAAAATTGTCGACTGCCATGAGCTACACCCAAGATATGACGATATCGCTGAAGACGTGGTAAATTGTGGCGGAGCTCACATTCCCAGTCGTAACGGTCCTGTTCCAGTAACTGCTTGCAGGATGGCCGCTGCAGCCTGCTCAGGCATGATCTCGTGAAGGGCTGGCGCTCGTTCCATGATTGGCATCGAGGCTGTTGTGCTAGAGGAGGCGTCCCCCTGTAGTATGTCTGGAAGCATGGTGGTAGGAACTGGAGGCTACCTCACAGAAAACCTGGAGATGTCAGCGGATTGCCGACAGGTTGCCAAGCAGAATGCATGGACCGAAGGAGCTAACAAGCAGTACGGACGCAGCGTGCAGGCTAAGTTCCCTAGTGGCTATGGTAGCCTGGATTAGACATCGATGTCGTACAGCCTTGGAAGGTGAGAAGTAAGAGTGCCAGGAGAAGAGGCAGACAACACTGGCTCTGATTATTGGTAAGCGAAGTAGCGGCTCCTATCATTTTGTCGGGCTGTGCTGTTCAGCAAAGTGAAAGGTCTTGCCCTGCGGAGGCTACCTCACGCATGGTGTGGGCGAGATGTGCCTGGAGGCTACCTCACAAGCACATTAGTCCCAGGGTATACTCCTCGAACATCCTGGATATGTTTCGTATAACGCTCATGAAGGAGAATAGTATGTGTACACCCTGTACGCCTCTAAGTGAGTACGCATTCCAGGGCTTCCAGGGTAAGCCGAAGGTTGCCGGACCCCAGAGGGTTCTCCGAACGGGTTTTACCAACCCCCCCGAAGAGTCCTACAAACCCCTCGAAAGTTCCGCCAAGCCGCATGAACCTATCGAACCCCCGGCAACATTCTGCGAACGCTGGCGGTAGGGCTCTGTCTGAGGTGAACCTCCTCGCCAGCACCTCGCTTTGTCGAAGAAATGTCCTCTTAGACTACACTCAAGGACGATGAACTGGTGCGCAAACCAATGTGGTATTTGGGCAACGACTAAGGAGAAAAAGGCAGGTAAGCTGGACTTTGCCATTACGGCGTGCAAACCACGCAGCAGAGCAAGTCCAATATTATGGGCGACAGAGACGTTCAGGCAGGCTCTGAACTCTGATCACGTTTTTAGGCATTCAGCCCCAGCCTGGTATACTCCCACTAGTCACTAGCTTTCTTGTTGCAGCTATAGTCCACGGTCTCCGTTGAAGCACAGAACGGACTACACAAACACAGAACACCTGAACTACACCATGAAGCGGCTTCTGCAACTGAGCCCCGCCTCTTGCAGCATGTTGGGCAGTTCTGATTGTTTTGCAGCAGCAGGATCATCTGGAAATCCCTGGGGTCCTGGCCGAGAAACTCAAAAGTATCGAGTTCAAAGGGCAGCAAATTCTCCTGCTGGCTATTCGCAACCCATGATGCGTCGGCACTCTTCAAAGGACATTTGCAACACGACTTCCGTGCTTTGTCGTGTTGTTCAAGGACAGCAGTCGAACATGTAGACTCGAAACTGTGTCAAGCGAGCGCCGCTCTCGACATGGCCTACCGCTCCAGTGCACAAATCAACGGGGTAAGTTGCCCCGAAGCAGAAGTCTCCACTCAGCAAGCAGCCCTGACAGTCCCGACGAGAAACGTCCTTACAGCACACCAAAATTGCAAACAGTAGCAAGGACAAGCACATCTCAGCGGTGCTCCCAACGCACAGTAGAACACACTTGCAACATGAAGGACAAGAGTCTTGCCGCAGGCATCAGGCTAGCCAGGGGTGTTCCTGTGCCTCGCGGGCGGTCCACCTCCTTGTGGGCTTTCGCTCGAGCAAGCCACGCAAAAAGCCCACAGCTACAATGTAAATCCTCGAGGATTTCGGGTTAGCCTCTGTAGGGATGCGCTCAAAAAGGACTAAACGATCATAAGTACTTCTCAGAACACTGAGCTTGGCACGAAATCGGGGCCCGAAGCATCTCTGTTTCAAGATCACATTTGATTTTGCCACAAAATGGCCCATGCCCGTACAGTAGATGATAGCAAACGATGCCCGCCGACCAAACGTCGCTTTGATGGTTGTAGGCCCCTCCAAGCATTTCTGGCGACATGAATGAGCGCGCGCCACATTTTCGTGTCAAGACACAGCTTTGCGATGCCCAAACGGCCTCGCCAAAATCCAGAAGCTTCAGGACAGGCGCCAGTGTCGAACGGTCGAACGAGGGCTCCATTGAAGCAAAAGGCCGAAATTCTCTGGTTTAATGTCTCGATGGAGCAGGCCTTTGGTGTGCAAGTGACATATGGCGTGACACATTTGTCGAGCCAACAACACAACCTTGGATTCTTTCAGGCGCCCGTGCATGAAGAACAGGGACTCAAGATCACCGGCTTCCAGCAGCTCCATGCAGAGATACGGCTCCACATCATAATGCACGCCGTAGCTGCGCACCACGCAGGGGTCGGAACAAAGTTGGAGCTTACGGGCCTCCCTGACCACGTCACTGCTTGGCAGCGACACTCAAACTTCCCTGGGATGCACGGGCCACAGTGCCCAATGATCCTGCCCCGCAACCTGCCCGTGTCACCAAGAGAGGCGGTGCCGGGAGGGCCAAAAAGCCGAAGCGTCATCTTGAGCCGCGGCGCCCATGACCTTCCCTGGCGAAGCAGCCGCCTGATCATAAGAATGAGGACAAGCTGAAAAAGCTCCTGTTCCAAGTCTAAAGCCTACGTAGGTGCTGCACGTCCGTTGGCGCATCCATGCCATAAGCGCGAATATGAGCAACAATGCTCGCGGCCATATCACCTCTGGTTTCGAGGATATTTGCTGCAAAGGAAAGATGGTGAATTCTACCTGTGGTCTTGATGCCGCTGCGCCACAGAGCCCTGCCGCTTTGTACGCTACTCGTGCAAGAGCTAGGGGCCCTTGCAAATCCAGTGGGCGAAATGTGCGTCGCCTCGGAGTCAAACATATGGTCATATGGTCGACATAAAAAAGGATCACATGCAACGCCACAGTCTTGACACTGGACACCCTGCAACTTGGGCCGAGATTCTCAGCTCTCGCCCCCATCATGATCTCTTCCGCCGCTTCTGCAGCATCAACCTTCCAACCCCGACCTCGCATCGCACAACAACTTCCCCTCCTCCTCCTCCTCCTCCTCCTCCTCCTCCTGCACTTCCAATCCCAAATCTAGCCTGCAAACAGAACGACATCACATGCATAGTCTCGGCCAGCGACTCTGCAAGCAGAGTATGCTGACACCCGTCTTCAAGCCTTCTGGGGCAGGTGGACATGGTGGAAATGGCGGAGAGATGCCAGCTACGCAGGCAGGCAAAGCCAAAATCAACAACCACATGGCGCCGTCGAAAATTAAATGCGACCTAGTAAGCTGACTTCTCTTGTCGCTCTGGGTGGTTGCCCAAGAAAAGGGTGTTTGTTGCTACAGGGAACCAATTCCAGGTCCTCCCCTCTAAAAACATTGAAGACCGTGTTGCCAAACTGGAAGGCTTTATCCCGCAAACTCTCATATAGCTAGCCATTATACCCGATATAGCCCTCATGCCCTGAACGCTGCAGTTATTAGAATGAAACATGAGCAAACCAAGATGAACATGAACACGTCAAGTAAGATCAAATAGCCAATGTGCTTATGTGCCTAGCTGTGGGTTGGCTTGATGTTTTCTTGCCGCTTGTTGCTGAAGTACGACTTACTACGTGTTTTGTAGCTTATGGTAAACCGCTATATTTAAGACGTTCTGCCAGACTGACTCTCTCTCTTTCTTTCTTTCGCCAGGGCTATGGTGCAGGGAGTTGCCTCCCTACACCGCGCGCGTTTGCGCCCCCGACTGTTGCGGAGCGAAGGATTTACATGTAAGACAAACGGCTGCACTTGCGTGTGTTACAAAAGTGCAGCCCTCGGCAACCGGAATCCGAGCCAGGGAGAAAGCGGTAGGTAAGCAAGCATACATCACGATCAATAGCAGGTATCAAGGTAGCGGGATTCTGTTGCTGCATTATTTTGCGGGATGTCCCCCACATGCAGTTGTGTCAATAGTCCCGTGGCGAGCCTGCTCTTCATGATTGGAACAAGCAAGATGAAGAAAAGCGTCGAAGTAAGGAAAGAACCCTGGATCATCACACACACACACACTCTCTCTCTCTCTCTCTCTCTCTTTCGCTCTCTTTCTTGCAAATACACTGCGCACACGATTTCAGTGGTGCTTCCTCTTGCAGTTCATATATGTATAAATGAGAAATAACAAGAACGTGGAAGCGTGCCGGTGCCTGCCTTGCAAAGAGGCTTGTGGCAGTGTTGCTTGAGCCGAACAACAATCCAACTGGCTGCTTGCGTCACAACATACATTATGACTTCAGCTTCGAATCTGCTGCATCTTTCAAGATTGCAGATAGCATAACAAAGCCCTGAGCAACCTAACCACTTCATCCAAGCACTGAGCCCCAGCCCTTGATCAGCCGGTCCTCTATGACAGGTTCTGGCCGAAGACGGGCGGGATTTGTACTCGGCTACGTCTGCATGCTATGCACGATCCAAAATCCAGTCCGTTTCGGATATGTTCTGGGGTGTAAGCTTCGCGGTACGTTTCGAGGGTGCCCTGCGCGGCGAGCCCGCGCATTTCTACAAGGCAGGGCCAGCACTTAAATTTTGGGCTCGAGGGGAAGGTCAGGCTGCATCTCAGGCCACAGACGAAAGGTACAAAGCCCTGCAAGCGCTCGCTGACATGTAAAACGCGGAGGCAGCAGTTCACCCTGTGTATATCCGTACCTATAGGAACCAGCTCGGCTCAGTCGAGCCGACCTCGAAGAGGTCCGAACACAGCTCCGCGCAGATGGCTGGGAGGAGACCCCAGAGGAAATCCGATGGGATCAGTTTTTGCAGAACGCGGGACGCTCCACCCTCGCCTTACGCGCCGGGGAAGACGGCTCCGCCCAGAAAGCGAGACAGCTCACACATGGACCACAAATTCCAACTCGTGCCTCCTCCGAAACCCGAGTTATAGGGGCAGCACTACAGAGCAGGAGAGGGACCTCCGCGGCCAGGGCGCACCCGCTGCATCCTATGCCTTTGGCAGCGGATCATGCCGAAGCAGACCGGGCAAACAATGCAATGGGAGTCTGGGCGAACGGCCTCCTTGATGAAGAGCCCGGCTTCCCCTCCCCTTTCTGAGCCTTTCTGTTCTGCAGGACTGTGCTCCTAGGCTGACACTTGTGCTGTAAGGGTTTTTGGGCGCGGGGGCTGGGCTGGGCTGGNTGGGAGAAGCTTCACAGCAACAAAGCTGGACTGAAGAGGGGCCTGAAGTTGAAGGCGAATGAAGTCCAGAGCATCCCAGAAGTCTGCCCACCGTCGGGCTTCTTCCTCTGGAGTACCGGACCTGGGCTTTGCTCTTAACCTCCTTGATCTGTCAAACAATGCAACCCAGAAACGCAGTCCAAATGTTGAAACGTCTCAAGCCCTGCATACTCCTCGAACATCCTTGATATGTTTCGTACAATGCTCATGAAGGAGAATAGTATGTGTACACCCTGTACGCCTCTTAGTGAGTACGCCCTCCAGGGAAAGCCGAAGGTTGCGGGACCCCAGAGGGTTCTCCGAACGGGTTTTACCAACCCCCCCCTCCCCCGAAGATTCCTACAAACCCCGCGAAGGTTCCGCCAAGCCGCAGGAACCTATCGAACCCCCGGCAACATTCTGCGAACGCTGGTGGTAGGGCTCTGAGGTGAACCTCCTGCCAGCACCTCCTTTGTCTAAGAAATCTCCTCTTATAGACTACATGCTCAAGGACGATGAACTGGTGCGCAAACCAATGTGATATTTGGGCAACGACTAAGGAGAAAAAGGCAGGCAAGCTAGACTTTGCCATGACGGCGCGCAAACCACGCAGCAGAGCAAGTCCAATATTACGGGCGACAGAGACGTGCAGGCAGGCTCTGAACGCTGATCACGTTTTTAGGCTTTCAGCCCCAGCCTGGTCTACTCCCACTAGTCACTAGCTTTCTTGTTGCAGCTATAGTCCACGGTCTCCGTTGAAGCACAGAACGGACTACACCAACACAGAACACCTGAACTACACCATGAAGCGGCTTCTGGCCCCGAAGCAGAAGTCTCCACTCAGCAAGCAGCCCTGACAGTCCCGACGAGAAACGTCCTTACAGCACACCAAAATTGCAAACAGTAGCAAGGCCGCAGGCATCAGGCTAGCCAGGGGTGTTCCTGTGCCTCGCGGGCGGTCCACCTCCTTGTGGGCTTTCGCTCGAGCAAGCCACGCAAAAAGCCCACAGATGCCCCGGACAATTTAAATCCTCGAGGATTTCGGGTTAGCCTCTGCCGGGATGCGCTCAAAAAGGACTAAACGATCATAAGTACTTCTCAGAACACTGAGCTTGGCACGACATCGGAGCCCGAAGCATCTCTGTTTCAAGATCACGTTTGATTTTGCCAGAAAATGGTCCATGCCCGTACAGTAGATGATAGCAAACGATGCCCGCCGACCAATCGTCGCTTTGATGGTTGTAGGCCCCTCCAAGCATTTCTGGCGACATGAATGGGCGCGTGCCACATTTTCGTGTCAAGACACAGCTTTGCGGCGCCCACTGCCCAAACGGCCTCGCCAAAATCCAGAAGCTTCAGGACAGGCGCCCGTGTCGAACGAGGGCTCCATGGAAGCCAAAAAGGCCGAAATTGTCTGGTTTAATGTCTCGATGGAGCAGGCCTTTGGTGCGCAAGTGACATATGGCGTGACACATTTGTCGAGCCAACAACACAACCTTGGATTCTTTCAGGCGCCCGTGCATGAAGAACAGGGACCCAAGATCACCGCCTTCCCGCAGCTCCATGCAGAGATACGGCTCCACATCATAATGCACGCCGTAGCTGCGCACCATGCAGGGATCGGAACAAAGTTGGAGCATACGGGCCTCCCTGACCACGTCACGGCTTCGACACTGCTTGGCAGCGACACTCAAACTTCCCAGCGATGCGCGGACCACAGTGCCAAATGATCCTGCCCCGCAACCTGCCCGTGTCACCAAGAGAGGCGGTGCCGGGAGGGCCAGAGGCTGTATCCAAGTGAGTTGCCTTTCTTGGGCTGCTTCAGCCCTACTCTCCTAAGGGCCTAAGCGACGTGGGATGGCTAGGTGGCTTGCCAGGTTTAGGTATGAAGCACAGATCTGCAGAGGTGGCAGAGGTGGGCATAGAGCCAGGTTGGTCAGAGGAGGCTACCTCATCCTGAAGGGGGAGTGCTATCTGAGGACGCTGAAGGAACGCCGTCATGTTGGAGGCAACCAGGGTAGCACATAGCTTATACACAGAAGAGGGGGCCGAACCCTCAGGAACGGCTGTACGTGGCTGAATTGACCCAATCTGCTTGGCAAGAGAGGACGAGTTGAGAGGCGGAAGAAGGAAAGGTGTTGCTGGCAAGTCTGAGTCACGCGCAAAGACCGTGTGTCCGAAGTCCTGTAACATATGTACGCCCTCTTCAGAAGTTAGGACTCGACCTGAGGGGTGCTTAAGGCAGATAGGGGGTTGAGGATCCCACGGAGCTAAGACTTTAAGTCGATGATAAGAGAGGCGCGGAATGGGCTTTAAGGCTCTGGATATCTCAGATATGGCTGAGAGAGTTCGTTGCCTGCGATGCTCCTTAACCTGGCGCCTATGAATGGCAAAGGCGTGCTTCAAGGCACGATGTGCTGAGGCATAGGCAGCTATAAGGCGGAGACTGGTGGGATTGGCCAGACGAAGACTCTGAATTGAAGCGCCTGCCAGATGGGCTGAGCTGTAGGTATGTCCTCTGGACAGGAGGGTGAATGCAGGCTTATGCGGGAGGCTTCCTCAACCAGAATAGCATTCACCTCATCTGGATGGAGAAAAGAAAGTCCTCGGTCAGCTTTGGCCGCTTCAATGGATTGACGAACAGATTCACATAAAGCATGAGCCTGAGGAGTACGCCGCCTGACATGGTCTGCCAGAAGAAGTCGTCGGGAGCTGGAAACCGTTAACTTTCGAAACGACGGAGACTTTACCCAGGGGGCATAGGGGACTATGGAGGTGGCGAGCGGACGATGCCGGCCGCCAGCCCTCCAGGCTCCTAGAGGGAACTGCGACAAAACCTTAACCTGTTTGGAGGTCGGAGTGACTGAAATGCTGGCTGCAGAACAAAAGTCAATCTGAGATCTACCTGTAGGGGAGATAAAGGTCGGCAGAGGGTTTGTGAAGGTATTCAGTGCAAGTAGATTGTTACTGGTCACAAAGCGTGTGAAAAGCTCTCTGCCAATAGGCTTGGCAGACCGAAAAACGCCAGAGCCCGTGTTTGGGGGATGATAAGAGATACTTGCACTGAAATCCCCCGAGACCAAAAGATTGGTGCGATGAGAAACTGCCATGATTTCAGCCGACATCTTATCCAGAACCTGCTTCCGTGTGGCCCAGTGCTCTACCGCAGTGGTACCCTTATGCTTGGTATGTTGGTAACAGTTTAATATTGCATATGGGGATCCCTTGAAACTGAAGTGAACCATGTGTGACCGGCCTGGAGTGCCAACACTGCAGCGAATGTCCTGTGCTGGTATGGACGGATGCAGCATGACCATGACTCCAGCCGATCGCGTTGAGGAAGAGTCCGTCGCAGATGGATAGCCACTGGTGATGACATGCCAGCCGCGCGCCCTGACATGAGAAGAGCCAGACCAGTGTGTCTCTTGTATACAGAGCGCATGATATGGGCAAGTGACAGCCCACTCCTGAGCTCATGCCACTGTTGTGCACTTAATCCACCAGCATTCCAAGACAAGACCGACAGCGCCGTGGCTAAGTTACCAGCACGCCTGGGTTTGCGGGTGATAGTAGCCGCCCGGGAAGGTCGAGAGCGGGAGTGAGGACGTGGTGGTGAAACTGAAGAATATCCCAGACTGCTGTGCGCCTGTGACGAAGTGATCTCTCCGCCGCGATAGGATGCAGTTCCGTCCCTGAAGGCCCTTCTGCAAGCTCGCCGATATGACTTCTTTCTGATCTCCTGTTCCATCCGCACTGTTTCGTCCAAACTGCGAGCAGTCTGAACTCCCCCGCCGTGCGGAAAAGACGGGAACCCTCACGCTTGTGAGTAGAGCAAAATTGCTTAGCAACTGGATATCTCCCCCCGGAATTGGGACCGGGTCAGCTCCTGTTTGATGCCCGCAAACTGAGATACCTGTATCACCAAGTGGATGAGCTTATGCTGAACTGGAGGCTACCTCACAGCTGCTAGAGACAAGGACCATGCGCAGCCTGAACTAAAGGAAACGAGGTGTTTGGAGGACCGAGGACCTGTTGAGATCTCAAATGGTTAGGCCCTCCACAGGCTGTCTTGTGGTGATTCGACGGCTACAATTCGCGGCCGCTTGAGCTGGTGGTAGTGGCAGTGGCAGTGGCAGTGGCAGCGGCAGCGGCAGCGGCAGCGGCAGTGGTAGTCGTAGTAGTAGTAGTAGTAGTAGTGGTAGTGGTAGTGGTAGTGGTAGTGGTAGTGGTAGTGGTAGTGGTAGTGGTAGTGGTAGTGGTAGTGGTAGTGATAGTGGTAGCGGAAGCGGTAGCGGTAGTGGTAGCAGTAGCAGTAGCAGTAGCAGTAGCAGTAGCAGTAGCAGTAGCAGTAGCAGCGAGCAGCGAGCAGCGAGCAGCGAGCAGCGAGCAGCGAGCAGCGAGCAGTAGCAGTGAGCAGTAGCAGAGTGGCAGTAGGAGGAGTAGGAGTAGCAGTAGGAGCAGGAGTAGCAGTAGGAGTAGGAGAAGGAGGAGAAGGAGAAGGAGAAGGAGAAGGAGAAGGAGAAGGAGAAGGAGGAGGAGGAGGAGTAGGAGTAGGAGTAGGAGTAGGAGCAGGAGCAGGAGTAGGAGCAGGAGTAGGAGGACTAGGAGTCGCAGTCGGGGTCGGAGCAGTAGGACGAGGCGAAGCGGAGGAGGATGAGCGGGAGGAGGTGGAGGAGCAGGAGGAAGAGGAGCAGTAGTGGTAGTCGGGGCGGCATGTTGGTAATGGTCGTCGTTGTCATCGAGTAGAAGAAGCCGCCAGCGTGCTCCCGTGCACCCCTTTACCCAAAATATTTGGCTCGCGGCTGACCCGAAAAACCAAGAGTAGCAGTTGTAGTCTCAACCCTGCAACTAAAAGGGCAGAGATCTGGATGGTTTTGCTCAGAAGCAGGGTCTCAGTTGACAGCACAAGTTGCAGTCGTCTGCATAGCAACTGCACTTCAAAATAAGTCCTGGGTAAGGTCTGGGAAACCGAAAAGTTTTCGCGAACATTTAAGGATTCAGGATGGCATGAGCTGGTCCTTCAAATCTCAGTGCAGTCACTGTTTGTGGTGTTCCGTGTTTTCCGTGGTGGTGGTGGTGGTGGTGGTGGTGGTGGTGGTGGTGGTGGTAGTGGGATTGGTAGGGGTAGTGATAGTGGTAGTGGTGGTAGTGCTGCTGGTGGTCGCAGCAGCAGCAGCTACTAGCAGCAGTATAGTAGTATAAGTAGTCCCAGTAGACAGCTTGGCTTCGTAGGAACGGTATCGTCACACCCCCTCCTCGCCGACCCAAACAAATATGTTATGCGAGGGAGTGCTTGGGAGCAAGCTGGCGCCTGTAGACATAGTTAGAGTATGTAGGACTAGCAGTAGCAGCAGCAGCGCCAGCAGCATGCAGCAGCATTCGAGATAGTGGGATTGCTGTTACTCCGCTGCTTCTGCTGCTTCTGTTTAACTGGCTGCATCCCAGCGCACCCATGTCGCCAGGGGCACCGATTGTCATCAGCCCAGCCTTTGAAGCAAGCTCTGAACCGCTGTAGACTTGGGACGTAAGCTTTTCAGCAACGCTGACATCGGACAGGTTGTAACGGGATCCTGTTTCTCTAGACTTGGGATCCGTGCCTAGCCGGGGATGGAACGGTATGCTTAACCTGGATAAGAAACTGAAGCTGCTAGAACAAACATTCATGTCCGATATCGGTAGCACAAGCGTATTCGTTCGGTCAGCGCGCTTCGGCTCAGGGCATTAACAAGCGCGGATGCGGTGGGTAGCCGCAAGGCATGAAAAGAGGTACACCGCCTAACGTTTGACTCGCGGAAGGTCAACAGAGTCTTTTTACGACAGCAACATGTCGCCGGGATGGATTTACAACGTCAGATCTTCGAACCTTCTTTATTGCCTGAAAACGGTTATGTGCTCTAATAGCCAGCGTCCGAGTAGCCAGTCGCACGGATCTTCCGCACGCTGCGATGTGGGATGCCAGCTTGAGTGCGTCGTTCGGCTGAACACCACCTGCTCCGCCGAACTTTTTATTGCCTGTGCCTGTATGAATGTATGTATGGATGGACGAATGTACGTATGCATGCATGCAGGCATGCATGTATGATAGATGTACGGATGTAAGGATGTGAGTATGTGTGCATGTGTGCATGTATGCATGCATGCATGCATGCATGCATGTATGTAGGTGTGTGTTTGCGTGTGTTTGTATGTATGTATGTATGTATGTATGTATGTATGTATGTATGTGTATTTACGTGTGTATATGCGAAGATACATGCGCGTATATGTATGCATGTACTTAGATACATGCAAGTGTGTATGTATACATAAAAGTTGTATATATGTATACAAAAACACACGGATGTATGTGCATATATCTACACATACACATGTATGTATATATATATATATATTGCATTTTTGCATTTGTCTACTTATAAGCCCTACTTATAAGCCTGCCAGCATACATGTATGAGTGTGTGTATGCATGTGTGTGCATACAACAAATTAGCTTCCAGGTTGCAAATTGTTATGCAAATTTGTACATGCATACTTACTCAAGGAACTGTCTGCATATATCGGTACATATATGCAACACTGTACATCTATCTATCTCTACATGTAACGAACGAGACAACTATAGAATCTATGCGTGCAACGTGTGTGTATGAACGGTGTGTATGAACAGGTGCAAACAGAGGTCTATGCATGTATTCGCATCCCTCTCTGGATGCACAGTACATGGGTGCATAAATAAAAAATACATATATGTAGACATATATATATACATGTGTATACACACATACACATACATGTGTACTTATATAGACTGCTGTCATGTTATTGTTATCATGAATATTGCTATTACTTTTTTCATCGTAGTGGTAGAAGTAGACGTAGAATTAGACGTAGAAGTAAAAGTAGAAGTAGTGCTCGTAGTAGTGGTAGCAGCAGCAGCATCAATAGTGGCAGTAGAAGCAATAGTAGCAGTAGTAGTATCATCATCCGTTCGCGCAGCGAGATCCGATGTCTGCGAGACGGCAAAGGCAAGCAAGCGGCGTCGATTGCCCGGAAGCTCTAGCTTTGCCAAGTTTCGCCACTCGATTGGTGGCCTTCGTAATTAATCTAACAAAAGAATCGAAAGGTGCCCGGCACATCCACAGTGTCTGCCTCCTGATTTACCAGCAGTAGTAGTAGTAGTAGTAGTAGTAACAATAGCTACCCCCCCTCAAAGATCTATGCTTCTTTACTCTATGCTGTGCTTTTCCGGCTTACACAGTCTACCAACGATGTCAGACCTGTGCGACTGCTGACGTATACATATATGCTTCCCCCCTAAACACCAATAGACTCATGCAATTTTCACATGTCCGCAGCAGCTGCTGCTACTACTACTACGACTGCTCCTACTACTGCCATGAAGATGGTAACCCCCAACCCAGGACCAACCTCGACCATGTAATTGCTCACGTGTGTCTCTATGTTGTTGCGGCTAGAAGCCGAAAACACTGTAAATACCAATAGATTCTGTATCGATTCNGGTAACCCCCAACCCAGGACCAACCTCGACCATGTAATTGCTCACGTGTGTCTCTATGTTGTTGCGGCTAGAAGCCGAAAACACTGTAAATACCAATAGATTCTGTATCGATTCTTTGCGTATTGTTTTTTCGCATCATAACACAGTACTAAAATTACAAAACAAATTCCAGGTTCGTGGCTCTGTTTCTTGTCGTTGCATATGCTCCAGCTACTACTACTTACTATATACTACCTACTACTAGTACTACCACGACGACGACGACGACTACTACTACTACGACTGCTGCTACTACAAGTATTCGTGCTACACCATATTGCTCTTAACATTGTTATCATGGCATTAAATAAACTCCTACTTAATTAAATAGGTCTTATCAACATGGTTATATCAAACCAACCCACGAGCCAAAATACTGCGACGACGACGACTACTACTACCACCACTACTAAGCAAGCATTAACTTCAATAACGTTGAGGCTCTGACCTGTATCCTGGTATACTACTACCATCTGCCATGTTACCCTTATGCCAGTAATCATGCTCCTGCGAAAATGCCTTAGGCCACTTTTCAATCTCTCATAAAAGGCAAAAGCATATTCGGTTTTAGTTGTTTAGATGGAACTAACGAAACAACATTAAGACACTCATTCACCTACACAGTTCTGTTTCATTTACCCACTAGATTCGATAGTGTACACTGAAATAATTGAACACCACATGTATCACCCTAAACATTGATAGTCAGTGAGAATGATTGTCGAAAGCAAAACGCACACCTCTCTACCGTGTCTGAGAAACAATTACAAACAGTGGAAGTAGTTGTACGTGTGATACAGTTCCACATGACAACTAGATTAAATTTCATGCTAGTAAATTTATCAACATCAACGACATCTAAATATCTACAAAAGAAAAGTTGAAACAAACATAGACGTCAACTCTTGATACATGTCATGGCTTAACCTCCCCATTCACCACCAGGTGAGCAAACTGCTTCCTCCTAGGCACTGCTGGGATTCAAGGTTTCGGAAAGAGAATCTGCAATGAATCCAGCTCTCAAAAAGACGGCAGAACACAAGTCCTCTGTCAATTAGAACGCTAATAGGACGCGAGAAGACATTCTGCACGGCGCGGGTCATTTAGCCAATTCTCTTTTGAATCCTCCCAAAAATTGTTTTTTGGGACAGTATAGCACTTTAGCCATTTTTCTTGCACAAGTGCTGTAGAGTCCCCAAAGAACAGCCAGTCTAATTCCCGAAGTGCTGTACTGTCCCAAAAAAGCAAGAAAACAACAATTTTTTGTCCAGTCTTGGAATTTAGCTCCCCAGGCTTTCAAAAAGATTAGTTTTTTGGGACAAGACAACACTTTTGCAAGAAAACCACCCGAAAAGCTGTACTGTCTCAAAACAACTCATCTTTGTTTGCTTAAGTGCTCTGCTGTCTCAAAGAAACAGGAATCACTCTTTTCAGTTCGTGCGGCAAATGTCCATTAGTTTGTTTGCTTTTTTGGATGCCGCAGATATGCACATGCAGACAGTAACAAGAGCCGCGGAGACAACAAAACCAAGAAGGGCACAGGACCACATTGAAAGATTGGAACACATTGAATTTCAATATGGCGGATCCAAGATCCAAGATCTAAGATTGCACGGGACTCCTGGAAGGAATCTTGGATTCAGGGAGGGCCATATTGAAATATTTAGACCATATTGAATTTCAATATAGCAGATCCAAGATCCATGATCCAAGATTCTTCCCCAAGAGTTCCGTGCAATCTTGGGTCTTGGATCCGCCATATTGAAACTCAGTATGGTTCAATATTTCAATATGGGCCATCCAAGATCCATGATCCAAGATTCTTCCCCAAGAGTCCTGTGCAATCTTGGATCTTGGATCCGCGACATTGAAACTCAATGTGGTTCAATATTTCAATATGGGCCTCCGCCGACCGTATTGAAATGTTGAGCCGCATTGGGTTTCAATATGGTCGGTCTGTGTGGTGATGAGGAGATGATCCGAGACAAGTGAGCAGAAGGAGGGGTTTGTGCCGTCATGAGGAGACGATCGCGAGTGGAAGAATGGTCAGGGCGAGATGCTCGTGAGTGGAAACAGACGTGAGCGGAAGGATGGGTTTGTGCCGTCATGAGGAGACGATCGCGAGTGGAAGAATGGTCAGGGCGAGAGGCTCGTGAGTGGAAATAGCTGAAAACAGATAATATACATAAATCTTTGGGGCGGGGGCTACCTAATAATTATAGTAGTAATAGTAGCAGCGGCAGTAGTACTTTTGCATACATACATACATACATACATACATACATACATACATGTATGTACGCACAAACAATACTGCGTTGAACCGTCAGCCCCTGCGAAAACTTTAAGGTTTCAGGCTTTTCCGAACAAGTCAGCAGCATTTGCGCCCCAGTGAAACTTGGCGCTTGGGAAACTCAAGCTGCTTAACTCGCCACATTTTGCGCTGCTGCGCCACCTTGCGCAGCAATAGCGTTCAGTCTCTGTCAGAAACCCTACATCTTGAGTGAGCTAGACCTTCAACTTTGAAGCCGTAGACCATCAGCTTACAACTTTCCAGCCGAAGCCGCAAGCTTGTCGCTGCACTGCAGCCACACTTGCTATTGAGGCAAAGCAGGAGTCTAGGGTTTCGGGAGTTTCGGGGCTGTGTGGCAACTGCATCAAAGCAGGGTGAAACTTGCACTGTCCCGATGCCCAAGCCGACGAGGACTTGACACGACTTGTTTTGGAATTATCTTGTAGTTTAAATTGAACCTGGACCTGGGGACCTGAGTGCCTGAATGCCACTACGGACCTGCCGCTCACTTGTCAGGGTTGCGAGGCCTGGCCGGCGGGTACAGAGCATTGCAAACAAGATCCCAGGCAGACAAAGTGGTTTGACGATTTACGGTTCAAGGGCAAGCGGCCTTCGTCCCAAGAAAGCTGCCAACTTTATCATGGCAGGTTTCAAAGTCCGCTGCAGCTTAACAAGAGTTTGTGTGTCCGCAGGACGCGCTTTCAGAGCCAGACGATGCTCCTCCAAATGGCACTGACGTCTGCAAGCACGTGGGACACAGATTTTCAGCCAGACCAAAGTTGAAAGAAACGAGCATTTGTATTCCAAACGGCCCCGCCATCATCGTCCGGGCCCACCGCCACCCGGGCCCACACACCGTCGGGATAGAAGCTGCTCTTCATGCAGTTGAACGGTTGAACGACGCTAGACCCCAAGTAAAAGTATCGTAGGTGGACTTCAGGATATCCGGCGCTGTGGAGATGGCCCTGCGAGCTTTCTGTCACGGACATCTACCAACTCTACCCACCCTCAGCCCTGAAAAACCTTCTCTGGTTCAAGCAAGTTACGTGCAATGAGCCTGCACATTATCTGCGGTGTTCTCTGCATGCTTCTAGATGAAGGCATGTTTCCATATCGTGCATATACATACACAACTATCTATATATGTATACAGCTCATACTAAAAGCGTAAATACGTGCACCTCGGTTTGCATAATTTTGTCTACAAATGTACATACAACATCAAAGAATCAAACATTTACATACATTTTGACAATGACGACGCAGCATCCGAAGACACTATGCGAAATGTATCAGGCAGTTTCCCGGCGACCGTACCCACAATGCTTAGCATTCCACAAACTATCAGAAAAGCAAGGCCACTTCTGGACCTCACATGTGGAGCATATCATGTGGAGCTTAAGCCTCCTCTTCGAGATAGGGATCTGTGATTGCATCGCCAGCCCAGAGATGAAAACCCTGCAGTGACAATGCTGCTGCATCAGTGGCATCCATGCGCCAGCCGTCACGAACATGGTACACCAGTAGAACAGTACGACTTCCAGTCCATGGGGCCGTCGCGTGAGCAATCCTGGAATCAAAACGCAGTTATGGCCACTCAATGGGCTTGATGATTCCGGCAAGGCCCTCTCTTACGACAGTCCCAGCAGAGTCAGCGATCCACAGCCCTCCATCTTGACAAGCGGAGACTGGAATGATGATGCTTTGAACCCGGTGATGGTTGTGGACATCTTTGTGTACCGACGTGCCGATGTTGCGACTCAGCGTGATTGTACTGAACAATGTCCCGGGCAGTGCATCGTCACCACAGATGCCAATAAGTGAGAGAGCCAAGGAAAGGCGAACATGTTTCGCATACGGCCCATATTGCCTCCAAAGACATAGGCGCCCGTCTGGAAGGAGACTGAGTCTGGGCAATGATCACTGCTCTCTCTGGCTCGTTTACTGGTCAGATCACACGACTTAAGCAACTCCACAATATGTGCGAAATCCGCAATGGAAACGTATCCCTTGCACAAGCAGGCTTGGAAAATGTTTCCACTTCTGAGGTAGGCGGCTCCAATGCGTGGATAGCTTCGACGTTCAGCACCACAGGAAACTGCGCTGAGAGAGGAATGAGCTCCGGTTCCGCATGTGATACATACCTAGGCGTGCCACCCATTGCATACTCCGTCCAGTTGGAATGAACCTCATCCACTGGTGTCAGCAATGGAACGTGTGCATCGCGACATGACATCGCTAGCCGCTAGCCCCGTGGCGAACCGCCATGCAGGCTTGCTTCCCTACACCACTTAAGCAAAACTCACAAACACCATGTTCCCTCAAGAAAAGACAGAATCTCAAATCATGACCGGGCCACATACCACGCAAGTGTTATTCCCGCGCTCGTTGGACATTGTCGGCTGCAGCCATACATACGATGCGACCGCCGTCCTCGTGTCCCGCGGATAATCCGCAAAGCAAACACCAAAGCAGAGCTCAGTAAATCAGGCATTGCCGAAACTAATTTGGAGCCGTCTGCAGCCCAACCAAACATGAGCTATGCTTGATCTCATACATGTCGCTCGTATTGGCACTTTTAGGAATAACGTTGCCATCACATACTGTATGCTGCCACTGCAACGTCCCTGGAGGCCCGGCGGAGTGCTCAGCGCAGCCTTGTAATGTCCTGCGCGAAGAGTGCGTCCCAAGTGGTACACAACAAAAATGACACGTTTGTGCCTACTGCATTGAAGGGAGCCCTCCTCGCAGTCAACGAACGGTACAGCCACAAGTTGACCTGGAGGAAGGTCAAGTGCACACGTGCTTTGATGAATAAAGACCTCCAGATTGCCATAGAGCATGACGGACTCTTATTGCTCCCGGCGATCCCAGCATGTCTGCAATGAGGGCCCGGCCAAGGACATAAAGATTGGCTGAAAGGTAGCACCTCGGTACATGGTGGATACCCCGCGAGGATGCCGTCTGCGAGCATGCCATACACCTCTCCAGGCCTCCGGCCCCGCACGAGCAATCATGCACGCAAAAATTTCAGCAGCGTCGTGCTGAGAGTAAACATCCTGCCCATCCAGAAGCATGGTGATCCAGAGCATGGTCCGACAAAGGAGCTGTGGCTGAGAGCGACGCAAAAGCTGGAAGCAGTTCACCGCCCCGCCATACGCCTGCTGTGGACCGCACCCGTAGATGCTATGTGCGATGGCGCTCATGTAGCACACATTGGACGGATTACGCAACACAGCGCACGGCATAGCACTACACTCACCCTCAAACCCTAGCCAGCACCTATCAACCGGATCCCGCCTGATATCCTCATCTACGGTGAATCTACAGATCTTTGGCTTCCGACTCCGTGAGCTCCGTGCCCAGGTCCATCTTCTGTGGCCCTTCTTCTCCCCCTCTTCATCCAATCGCACAGACTGGAGTTCTGAAAGGTCGATGCAACCACTCGTGCCAGGGGCTGGCGATCCTGCCGCTCTTGACGGCAGTCGTTGCGTCTGCCGCCGCGCGGGGTGGTGCGATTCCTTTGCTGGCATGTGCTGAAACTCGAGTCTTGGCACTTTCCTCACCCAGAATTGAACTTTGCTTCTGCTTTCGCATCGGTTTTTGCGGTGTTTTATAGCAAAAAAGTGTCCCAGCCGCCGGGCTGCACTGTGCAAAAACGTGTTGACCTCTGCATTTCGCATCGTTTTTTCGGTGTTTTCCTGTCTCTGTGTGTGTGTGTGCGTGCGTGCGTGCGTNCAATGGGGGAGCGGGGGGAGAAACCCTGATGTTACACATCCAGGTGCATTCACTGTCTCACGTATCACTTGCATATATCTATGCCTGTTGCTCAAGGTTCTAGCAGAGTACTGACTACAGCTGTGCACCTGTAGCAAAAGAGACTCCTGTGTGTCTGTGTTCCTGTACGCTTTGCGAGGGGATACACGCCCAGGTTACATCTCAACGTGGTAGCGGAGCTGCCGGGAAAACCGGTGTGCTTCACACAGGTGGAGGTGACCGGAGTCTCTCCGGCACACTTCACGCAGGTGAAGATACCCGGAAGAGAATTCTCCCGGGGCTCGATCCGTGGATAGTGCAATGGCTAGCCAGTCTGCGACGACTTTTGAGCTTGGTGAAGGAGAAGACGATTACCTTCTTCACGGCAGTGAATCTTACGCGACGAATCATCGTCATCTCAATGAATTACACCGTCTCAGCCTTCCAGCAGGTGACCACAAAGGTACCGCCATCTTATGATGGACGAGGCAGTTGGTTCGCCTATGAGGATGCGATCGATGACTGGTGTGACATCACTGTGCTAGATGCTGACAAGCGTGGACCGGCATTGAGAAACCGTCTTGAAGGTGAAGCTGCAATCCACAAAAGGCCTCTGGACAGAGATCGCCTGAAGGATCCAACCAACGGAGTGAAGTACTTCAAGAGCTTCCTGCGGCCGCTCTTCGTGAAGGGAGCAGCGAACGTTTTCCTCTACCGCTTCCAGCAGTTCATGAACATGCACCGTGGGAATGGAGACATGCTTCGTTGGATTACCAGGTTTCAGCTCTCTGTCAACAGAATGCCAGAAGCGTGGAACGACACTTACATTCCGATCACGGACCCAACCAATGCTGAGGTCAGAGCTTTCGTTACTGGACTTCCAGAAGAAGAACAGGCAGAACTCACGCCGGAACAGGCGATGGAGAGAGCCAACAATAGGCTCAAGGACCAGCATGCCCGGACGATTCCGATTACGCCAAACCTCGTGGCTCTCATCTTTGTCTCGCTGAGTGACCTTACACAGGATCAGAGACAGGTGTTGACCTCGTTGGTGGCACATCGGAACCGGGTACTCGCTGACTACAATACCGCCGAATTGCGTGAAGTCTACCTCGAGATCTTCTGCACGACCAAGACTACCGTCGACAATCCTCTCCTCGCTCCTTCTGGA
>BGNK01006082.1:934-15316 GCA_003297005.1 Symbiodinium sp. clade A Y106
GAGAGAGAAAAGGATCTTCTCACCCCTCCAGCTCATGTGTTAAGAATGTCCCAGTAGTGAATAGTGATTCTAGGACAAAAAGTTAAACTTTCTGCAACCGACCTTCGGGCACCCAAGTTATTATATTATACATTACGGTTTGTGTATAGAAATAATATTTTATTATACATTATACTTTTATAAATTATAAGTTTATACATAATATTTATATAACTATATAACAACTCATGATCAACTAATTATACCTACTGTAGACTGTATACAATAACAATAATAACTATATAAGATTACATTATAATACTAAATCTTATATTGTAGACTTCTAGATGGTCTAGATGATTGATACTGATATATTATATAAGTTATTTAATACATAGCGTAATATGAATATCGAATATCTGAATAACTGAACAACTAATTACTAATAACTAATAACCGAATAGCTGGGTCGGTTAGCCCCTGGCCAATCCTCTAGCCTTTAGGAGTATACTTTAGCGCCAATCCCCTGTGCCAGACTTATGCTCACGAGAGTGGTGGTGCAGCCGCGTCCTCATACGCAAGCCAGAGGCGAGATCTGGATGAGTTGCAAAGCAGGGTTGCAGGCCAGACCTCCGCCAACATGAACTCGCGCCTTGCCCAGTACTTGGCCCGGTCTGACAGTGCGGGAAGTGCTTCGCAGAGTACGCAGCCGGATGCAGACGAGGATGATTCCGGCATGGAGTTCGCTCGAGCGTGGGTGCCGGTGGAGCGCTCTCGCCGTCGTGTGGAGGCCAGCCAAGCAGGGCGCTCAGGGTTGGCTGGCCTCAACAGTCCCCGGCGGAGCCTGCGGGGACATGATGTCGATGCAGCCAGCGAACCGGGTTCGGAAGCACCATTGGAGGATGGCATGTCCGAGGCACCGGAGCCGGACTTTGAGGCCATGTTGCGCTCCGGTGGCAAGGGCCGAGGCGGTCGAGGACGGGGCCGTGGCAGAAAGGCTTCGCAAGGCGGAGGCAAAGGACGGGAGACTGGTGAGCTCAGCGCGTCGCAGGCTGCCGCAGTGGAGAAGTTGAAGCAGGAGCTTGGAGCCAAGAAGCAGGAGTTCAGTGATGATGTCACACGCCAGCACTTGATCATGAGGCAAAAGCATATATTTTCCACTATGTGCTGCCAACACTACGATTTCTTGACCATTACTCGATTGCTATTTGCTATCACTGCCACTGCCTGCGTTGTCTGACTATGGACCATGACCCATGGCAATGTAATATATACTGATTTATGCTAGTGCCGGCCACTCCTACTACTACTCTTTTGCTCCTGCTGCTGCCGATGCCTGCGACGCTACGTCTTCAAAGGCGTGCTGGCGTTCCAAGCTGAAGGAACGCCAGATTGAGCGAAGGTGACGACCATGGAGAACCTTGCCAACAAGGTTGCGAGCCTGCCCGGGCAGGAGCAGCTGCTGGAGGACAGCTTCTGTGAAACCATTCTCATTCTTAAACTTATTCTGAACTTATTCTTTGAACTATAATTGAATTATAAGGTATAAGTTATAATAATTGTAATAGTTGAATTGGCTATACGCTGTAGGCTACATGGCAATGTCAATTTAAATCAATTCTTCAAAACTTAACTTCATAACTTACTTGATATGACTCTAGAAGTCTATACTATATAATGAATAGAGTATATCTAAATATAATATAGAATTGTAGAATATTTACAATACATTTTCAATATTTATACTTATATGACTTATATGATATATATCGATCATATGGAATCATATGTCATATCTATCTTTGGGATTGTACGAAGGACACTTTGAAGTTTACCGAGCACGTCCGTGCTGTCTTTCGCCTTTTCACGTCGATGCGGCGTGCTGACTGGTGGGTCGCGGAGGTCTCGGACGAAGACAGAGAGCTGCTGTCTGGCATCTCTTCCAATCTTTTGGCCGAGATCATTGTGTGGTGTGGCCAGGACTTCTTGAAGCCGACGAGCGGGGCTACCGCAGCGGAACAGGACGGCTACGATTGGGCTGATTAATGTCATTGTCTTGTTTTCTAATTTCTGAGTTCGTATAGTGCTAATATATAAATTTAGATTTTAGTATTTTGAACTAGAACTTAGAATCAGAATGTGGAATTTAGAATATATAGCTTTATATTAATATTATATAACTGCATAACTACAATTATATCATATACTTTATTAAAAAGTTATTAAGTTATTAATACTTGTTACTTTTCCATTTCAATTCTATTAAATTCTATTACTTAAGTTATACTGAGTTAATGAGTTATGGGTTATAAGTTATGAGTCATGAGTTATTACTATTACACAAACAGTTATACTGAAACAGCAGAATTTCAGGAGGAGAAACGTTTGTGCGACTTCTTTGCCATGTTGTCCCTGGAGCCATCAAAGAAGTTCACGATCAAGCAGTATATGAACAACGCTGAGTCCAAAGGCTCTACGGGGCTGTCCGACTTGGCATTGGTCTGCAGTCGCAGCTTCTTGGACTCTTTTGGGACAAGGTCTTTCGATTAAAAGATACGGCACGGATGCGTGCCCTGGTGGCGTGCGCGTGTCTCGCCAGCACATATTCACCACCTTATATGCCTATGAATGTGACTCATATAATTCAGAAGATAACGGAAGTTTCAAGTCAGGTCCCTCGAAACTCAAAACGGAGTTATGTAAAGAGGTCGGTCATAGACATAGAACTTCATAGGTTGAACTTCATACAACGGACTGTCTGAGTCATGCTGCACGCAGTATTTAGTACTGATTGTCAAGGTCCGCTGTTCCCATCGCAGATCTGAGCAAGCCTCCCGCGCCGAAGAATGGGCAGTTGGATGCCGGCCAGTGCTACAGCGCGAACACGATGCTGGACATGCAGTTTGTCCGGACCCTGCTTTTGCATGCCCAGGCAAGCCGATGGGTTTCTAAATTCTAATTCAGATTGGCACCGGACGACCAGAAACCCAAACCCCAAACCGTCTAAAGCACCCTTGACCTTCAACTGAGCCTCTGACGGGGCCGGCAATAATAAGTTATAAAAGTTATAAGTTATAAAGTTATAAGTTAGTTATAAGTTATAAGTTAGTAATAAATAAATAAGCATGGCAATAATAAGTGATGAGTCGGCTGCTCCCTGTAGGACGACATTTTCGGAGATGAGGTGTTGAATCGCACAGCCAGGGCTGCAGTGGATGTCCACAGCTTGCTCAGCGAGAAGATCCAGACATACATGAAAGTTGGATTGGGCCAGACCTACGGCTGAGATTCATTGATATGTTTCTGTGACATTTTGTTGGCGTCATTTGGTTGGGGCAGCAGTTATGATTCTTATGATTTGGCGTTAATTCCCGCTTGCCAGGAAGCTGTGGGCTGGGCTCCAGATGGCTGCCAGATCGTGCAAGTCGTCGCAGACGTTGATGGAAGACTGCACGGCGTGCCTGCAGGACTTCCCCCTCGACATTGGGTCCGGGCAGATCATCAACGAGCCGCTGAAGCTGCTCTTGTTTTGCCAGTCCAACGATCTTGTCGAGAAGGTTCTGGCAGCGATCAAGTGCATGCAAGCGTGCAGGGGGCTGCCTGGAGCTGAGACTGAGGGCTCTAAGGATATGACTTCCTTAGCATCAGAAGTTGACATGGCTCAGACGGCCGTGAAGAATCTTGTTGTGCCTGCTCTGGAAATGGTTGCTGCCGCCCTTGAAGGGTCATCGACGCCCGGCGTGGCCACGTCCGTGACCGTGACGTCTGTCTGCAGTGCAAACGTCTTGAAACACTGCTGGAAGCTTGCTCGTGCGTGCAAGGCTGGACAAGGGGATGATTATAAATTCAGTGTAACTTTCCTAATTAGACTGATTAGACTAATTAGATTAAATCATTTAAATCTGAATAATCTAATCTAAATTCTACATTCTAAATTCTAAATAAAAAAATACATGTAGAAGTTCTACGGCTACTGCTGTATGGCTGGGCTGTATCTACTTTGAAAGTTTGGCTAGGAAGGTTAGGTTTTTCATTTAATGAACCGTCATTATGGAGAGTTTGATTTATTTATGTCATGCAGGTAGATGCTGGGTGGGCGACCATGCAGGAGCATGTGATTGACGCAGGCAGCAAAGCCCTCCGCGACGTGTGCTGTCTGACAGAGCTGGTGAGGGCAGTGCAGACGAATCTCACCGTCGATACGTTCAAGGATGCCTGCAATATCATCCATAGGGTGCACACGAGCCGCGACTTGCAGCTCTTTGCAGACAATGTGCGTGATTGTCCGGAACTTAGAGCATAGGCTAGGTCCTTGCTAGGTGGTAAAGTGTATGGAGTTCATGCTTGGGGCATTGGGGGCTGCGGAGGATAGCAGGGTCTACGGTCTACGGTTTAGTTAGTCGGTTTAGTTGGTTTAGACATTTAGACAGTGTAGATGAATTAAGTTAAGTTAAGTTACGTAAGTTTTACCTAGTTATAGTTATAGTTATAGAAGTTATAGACTTATAGAGTTATAGACATCGAGTTATAGAGTCGGAGTCGAGTTAGAATATAATATAATAATAGAATAGTTTGGGCAGAGTCGTGAGTCGTAGTAGTGAGTGACACCAGGTGCCGGCGGTCCTGATACCCTGAAGACCTTGGGCACGGTGATGTCGAAGCTTGTGTTGGCACATGCGGGTGAGCCTATGGTGTGGTTCCGAGCTTTGGTGAACGAGGGGAAGCATACGGCGCTTTTGCAGCTGCCAGCATCGAATCGGGTGCGTATGGGCACAGGAGTGGAACGGCAGATCAGATGCGTGCAGAAGATCGAGCATTGCAAGACCCCCCCGGAGGATGATTCGGGCAAGATTGTCACATCATCTACGTGGATGAGCAAGGAGCTCGCGCGTGAAGGCTTGGCTGCTCTATCTGACCTTGTTTCTTTCTCCAAGAAAAAAGGGCAATGCGGACTTCCCTGGCCTGACGGACGCCCTGGCAGGCTTGGGAAAGAAGCTCCACGACACCGTGACAGAATTGGCAAAGTCATTGACCCACGTCAAGAAGGATGTGTCCGCATTGTATGTGGAGGCGATGGTGGTGCAGGCAAGCTTGGACGAAAGTCCGGACAGCGTTGCCGCGGATGCATTGTCAGATGAGGCCCGCAACATCATCAAGAAGTACGATGCTGAGTCTGCTTCCTCCGATTCCCCGGTTGCGATAGCCATTGGCCGTGCCTCGCTTTCTATGATTTCTATGCCACTTAGGCTATTTTGCTGCTTTGCTGTAGAAAACCTTGAAGTTGCAGGGATAGAAGTACTGTGTTCGTGAGTTGGGGTAGGTGACGGTAGGTTGGTGACTGTCTCTCTGGTTTTGTGCGAGGTGCTAACGAGATGCGACCATTGGAGGACCTTGTCAGCATCTAAATGCCACGCTTGGATGATTGCAAGGCAATCATTACGGATGATGCGGTCTCTGCTTTGACGGCGGCTGCAGATCAGGATCCCAGCAGCAAAACGTTCGCGCAGACCTTTTTCAGCTTCCTGACGGCAGAGTTGCTCACGCGTGATCGGACGGAGACGGCCCAGGTTACGAAGGACGCCATGGGTCTGATTAAGTTCGGGAGCACGACTCTTGGATTGGCAAAGAAGGACCTCCCCACGATCGCCAACAGCAAGCTCGACAAGTTGATCAAGGAGCAGCAGACATTCACCTTTTCGGAATCAATCTTATAGGTTAGCTTTCGGTTTCGTTTTAAGTTAAGTTAAATGATTCTAAATTCTAAGCCTAAGTACTACTGTACTTCTGCTTAAAACAGAATTCTAAACATAATTATACATTATAAATTATTAGTTATAAATAAGTTATAAAAATATAAGAATTATAACTTAAATTAAATACTTGTAAATAGCTTTAAATAACTAGTTCAGTACTATAGTACTATCGTGCTATATAATTTAACAGGAGATGAAGGCAAAGGGAGCGGTAGCTCTGAAGGCTCCGGCGCCCAAGGCATCAAAGTCTCCATCGCTTGGTCCCTCGCCTCGCCGACTGAGTTCGAAGCGCAAGGTGTGATGCGTCCTGGGAATTTGAGAATTCGAATCCCCGCAGCCTGGCATTTTGCTGATGAGCAGCGGGCTTTCTGAGGAGTGAAGAGGGGAAGTTCCTCTGGCCATGTGTGCAAATGTGTGCAAAACACTGACCGGACTTCTCCGAGATGCAGTTGCACCACTCTGAGACTCCTAAAGAGCCTTACAACTTTGACTTTAACCTACACTTCTAACTTCTAATCTATTTTCTATTTTCCTAATCCTAGAATCCTGAATCCTAACCTAAATGTGTAGGTTCGCTGAGAGACGGTGTTATGATTCATGATATGAGTCATGAGATCATTGCGGAGTTTCAGGCACGTTACACGATGCTCTCCGGATTCTTCTGAATCCTGAATTCTACTTCTACTTTTGACGTCGGCAGCAGCTATCTGTCGACGGTGCCGCTTTCGTTGTGTTGGAACACTTGGAACCCTAATCCTAATTCAGTGCCGCAAAAGTAGTTCAATCTGATACTCCTAAATTCCTAAATCCGAAAGGTGTTTGAATTACTGGGTTAAGGGGACCCATGGTGAAACTTCAACAACCTAAAGTAGCACAATCCGATACTCCTAAACCCGATGCCTCATGTTGAAACACTAGAATACAGAATCAGAATAAGTTCAGAATAAGGACACCCTGGCCCATAAAGTACTGTGAAACTTCAATAACTGTCAATAAACCCAAACAGCCTAAAGGCCTAAACAGCCTAAACCCTGAACCCAGTCGCGTCGTTCAAGCCTTCCGGGCACGAAAGCACAGCCTTTCGACTTTCGACTGTCGAAACTTTCGACTGAGTCTGTACTTAGTGTAGTCTCTTGACAGCCGCAGCAACGTCTCTGTACAGTTCCACAGTTTGCTAGTGCTGGCATCGTCGTCCGAGAGCAGGCAAAACCGCGGTGCACGCGTCTGCGCTCCAAATACTAGTTTCGAGTCACTCTAATGCAGCTACTAATGCATCGGTCGCTACAAAGCTCAGGTATGTCCCAAGCAACGAGAAACGAACGATCCAACGAGAATCTATGGATGCGCTGCGTGCTGATCTTGGGCTGGGAGAGATCTCCGACATGGAGTACAGACAGCTACCAGGTCCGTATCGAGCAGTTGCAACACGAAGCCGTACAGCTTCGTTTGTTTAATGTAATCTACTAATAGCCTATATTATAATATTATATAATATAGCCTAGGCCTAGGATACACCCTGCCCCTGGGGACCTGAGCCGTAATGCCTAAAACCTAAAGCCTAAAGCCCTTAAGCGTAAACCCTAAACCACCATAAGGACCATAAATCCATAAATTGACCCTAAGCATGCCCCCTAAACCTTAAATTTTAAATCCACATTCCAGGTTCACGACGTTCTGTCGGCAGCGGTACGGTGACCGCTGGGCGGTTGGCATGAACTGCAGGGAAGCGGAATCCGTGGACCTGTTGTACCACCAGTTCACGGCGTCCCTGGCCCCTCAGCTTTGTGAATGTTACGATTTGGCAGTTGCTCGAACGGCTGCAACTGTCCGAGTGCTGGCGGTTTTCGGCTTCGGGGATTTTCATTTCTACGGCTTTAGTGTTTCACGGCTAGATTGGCTAGATTTGAGTGATTTGAGGGCTCAGGCTAGACGAAGTTCAGTGTTTCAAGTTTTACAATTTTACAGGTAATGGCAATGGGGCTTTAATAGTCGAGGAGTCGAGGCTTTGTTTTGCGATTCAGGGAATTCAGGGTCCCTATGTAAGGTGTTTAGGCAAAGTATATGGGCGTTAGGGTGAAAAACAGAGCTTCTTGCACGGTTTTGTTTTCGGTTAAGAGTTAAAGTCAAGAGATGTAGATGCGGTTTATTAGGTCTCTGGGCTCGGCAGTTGGCTACTCGAAGGCTCCTCAGTTGCTTCATCTCGTCATCTAAGTTAAGCCGCCCGGAAGCCTTGTTTCTCAGGGTTTAGGAACAGAAAGTTTTGCGTCAACCATAGCAAACGCAGGCAGCCGGGGAGAATGACTTTGGCGACGTAGTGGTGGATCTTTCGAAAAGCTTGGAACGTGGGGCATACAAGACGGATGGGCGCATGCCTACGCTTCTTGCAGACCTAAGTCACCTAAGTCATCTAAGTAACAAATACATTTTAAATAAATTCAATCAAAGGGATTACGGAATGCTGCTGGCGTAAGGCTCACGACCAGCAGCCATATCTTCTCCTTCTCCGAACAGAGATTGATGCGTCCACCTGAATTATTTGCCTCGCATCAACCTCAGCCTGTGTGCTGTATCTGTATCTGTATGTGTATGTATGTGGTGTGTGACAATGTGATCAGGACTCTCGACCGATTAATCTGATCACAAGAGTCCAGTCTCTGACTGCCCAGGCATGGATTCAATTTGACTGAAGTCAAGTTTATTCCGAACAAGCGGAGCTTGTACTCTTCCATGACCGGCAATGCGATGAGCGTCCCGGTAGTGGGTGCATGCATCTTGAGTGTGACTTGGTCAAAGTAGCTGTGCTGTAGGTCAGGATGAAATTTTCCACTCCTCCAAGTGTGCTCTGAGTCTGAGGTGATACTTGTTGCCGGCTTGCGCGAGAGCCACCAGTATCCAAAGCTACACACAAGACAGGTGAAAGCCGGCTCGGACACGAGCCCCGAGGGTAGTACGGAGTCAGAAGACATGGACGTGGACAACGACGCGTGAATGCCTGAATGCGAGAGAAAAATCAGCTATGACTCGGCTATGACAGTGACATGAGAACAGGAGAGTCGAAAGCGATGCCCCGCTCCTGGATTTGCTACGCCAATACTTATTGGGCCCCGAACCCAAAGGCTAGTCTCGAAAGATTCAAGTCACCGAGTACTGTAGTCTGTCGTATTAAGTAAGCCCTGGGAAGGTTAACCTAACTGAGCTTAACTTAACTAACTAACTGTCACGTCTTGTTGCTCTGATCCGTGCCGACGCCTTGGCACCTAGCACTAGCACTGGCACTAGCACCGTTTTTTTTGGTCGTTTGCACAAACATTTGGCTTTGCGCATTGGTTCTTCACGCCGATCATTGGCACTAGAAGTTGTTCTTCTGAGCCACCGTTTAGCATCGTCTTTGGTGTTCGCACCGCTGCCTTGGCATTATTTGTTGGTTGTTACGGCCGATCTCTAGTGCCATGTGTTGGTCGTTTGCACGGATCTTTGGCACCTTTTTTTTGGGATCACGCCAGCCTCTTGGCACCACTTTTGGTCGATCGGGCCAACCTCTTTGCACCACTTTTGGGCGATCGCGGCAACCTCTTGGCACCACTTGTTTGCGGCTCGCGCCAAACCCTTGGCACCATTTTTGTGGGCTCCCGGCAACTCTTTGGCACCACATTTTGCTAGATCGCGCCAGCCTCTTGGCACCATCTTTTGCCGACCGCGGGCAGGGTCATGTCATGACATTGCGGAGTAACTTAAGCCTTCCCAGGGCTTGCCAAGCCATCTCCTTACAAAACTATGAAAGATCATTCTCCTGCCGCCTTCTGCCTGTCACATCTGCGTTCTTTTCATAGTTGCATCCAGAAGAGCCGCAAGATCGGTCGCCACACGTCCACACTTGGCAGTCAATGCTGCTCGAGACTGCCGATTTTAATAAGTGATCGTTGTTGCTGCTGCTTGTTTGACCACCCTCTCTGTTGGGCTGGGATTTTAGAAGGCACCGATGACAAAGAACTCAGAAGCGTAACCGTTGAGACGCTTTCGACAAACAAGTCTCTGAACACAAATCCAAACCTGAAGCCCAGACCCACAAGCCGTCCCAAGACGCCAACCCCACAACAAAGATGCAAAGCTCTACCCCCCCCCCCTAAATTTTTGACCCGGGCCCGGAACCCAAACATGTGTTCTTCCCTTTATTCGAGCGCTTCCTCTCTTTAAGGAGTATGCGGACGTTCTGTTTAGTCGCAAGCGTTTGCNGGGGGGGGGGGCGGTTGCACACACTGCTCGGTTGAACGACCAAGCCTTCAAGAGGAACCTAATGTTTTATTTTCGCATTGTTCAGCCAGACGTCTGCCGTAAAAGATCATGTTACCGTGTGAGTTCTGGGTAATGAAACTACTTGCAAAATCGTTGGTGGGACGAGAATGAACCCTCTTCTGCAACCTTATGTGTCTGCTTTGTGACGATCCGAAGCCCCAAAACCAAATCTTACTTCCCCGAACACCCCGAATGCTGAAGCGGCTTTGGATAGCCTTGTACAAGCTCTGGCGCCAGGTAGCGGCACCGTTGCTATGCAGATCTTTTTGCAGTGCCCTGTGAGGCTCAAGCTCCCTTTGTGCATTCCAGTGATTCGTGCACTTTTGGGAGTTTAGACTGGAGTTTAGGAGGGGGATCGGCCGTTGGTTTATGGTTGGCGGCGTAACAAAACTAGACTGTTCGAGGAGTTTAGCTGTCAGAAGGGTTCAACCAGGTTGTTGTGGGTTTAATTTAAGCTCAGCACACCATAACAGCCATCTGAATGAAGTCCCTTGAAGCCCCAAGCCAGCTAGACCGAGAGCTTCTCCCAGCCGCGAGGAAGGTTTTGGGGGTGGAGCTCGTTTGCTCCCGCTACAGAATCGCCGAGGCAGCTTTCATTTGGGGCTGCAGGGTCCAAACGAAGTAGGGCTTTGGGGTTTCGGGTTTCAGATTCAGGCTTTGACAACTCGGGTTTCCCCAAGCCCCGCAACTTCAGGCTTTGTCATGTGGGGTGTCAGGCTAGGCACCACGTTGTTCGAGGATCAGCGCCCATCTCTTCGATGCTCTAATTAAAGGGTTTGGGCTGTTGAAGTGTGAAACAGTTTGGGGGCCCGCTTGGTGTGGGTTTTGGGCCAGACTCGCTGTGAAGACGTACCAGGCTTCAAGTGTCGGTGGAGTCGATCTTTGCACTGTCGGATGTGGAGTCAAAGTCTTTGGAGTCTCACAAGAGAACCTGAACCCATGTCGATCTTCAGCAAAGCTTTGGAGCAGGATCTTGGGCATTGGTTTCGTAGGGTCTACAGATTTGGCACCGTTCAGATTTGGGCTTCGGTTTCTGCCATGTAACTGACGGAGCAGTACTCACAATAGTCGAATCCTAAGACTGTTCTCACCACCAGAAATGTATAGTCATGGTTTCACGATGTTTGGGTATTTGGCCGAACCCTTATCCTGAAGGTTCAACAATTTCGACACCATTGACAAGGCCGTAGAAAGCTTGGGTTCATACCCGCGGTCTCCAAACACCCAGACCATATCAACCCGAAGTTGAGTCGAAAAAGTCCTGGATCCTGGACCCGGTTCGTAGGCACATGCACGAGTTTCGCCATCATAATGTCTGCCATCGACACGTTGAGCAACGACAACGAATCATTGCCAAGGAACTTGATAGTGTTCATCCCCACAACCCTGCTGAAACCGAACCCGAGACCCCTCTTGCAAGGCAGCTGTGGAGAAACTTGCGGCGGGAGAGCCCTCCGTCTTCAGGCACCTTGTGAAGGGCCGGCAGCTTTTGAGCTACATGTTTCGGGTGTATGTTCAAGTCATGAAGGGTTGACGCTGTTGATGCGGGCTCTGTGAGATGTTTAGAGTTTAGAGGCCCGTCGACCGGGAGAGAGACAGAGCGAGACATGAGCATGTTTCGGAGCTGGTTATGTTGAGGGGCTGATTTTGCTTATGAGGAGCGACCGTAGAGTTGCAGGCAGCATACCCATATGTTTACACAGAGCCGGAAAGTTCTGAGATAAAGGCACTAATCTCTAATCCTAAACCCTGCGACAGACCGACAAGCTGCCGGAAGCCATTCCTGAGACCAGGATAACGTTAAGAGATTTCTGAGATGCCATCACAGATCGCTCCAAAAGCCAATGAACTTAGGAATCCGCGAGCCACGGGCCAAGAGCCAAGAGGGGTCCTGAAGTCCGGCCATGCTTCCCCAGGTCTCTGCGCATAATTTCGCATTGCTAAAGACCCTGATCTTCGAAAACGTGCAAGAAGAGACCTGTTCAACTCACGGAGTTGCCTTCTTGCGAAGCTACTTCTGTCCGCTTGTGGGGCTCTGTATGAAGGAGTCTTGTGTGGGCCCCCCAGGACCAGGACGTCCAATTACGAAATCCTGGCACAGGATCGTTGATCACGTGCCTTCGGAGAGAATCTGCTTAGAGGAGGCTGGGCTTTGGGGTATCCGACCGGATTCAGGATGGTACTGGTAGCCCTACTGTATGTTAGTACTTTCAAGCCGACACATGTTTAAGAGCTTCGAAAATGAGCAAGACCAACTCTTTATTCCAAACTCGTGTTTCTACATGCAGAGGTCTGGCTCAAGCCCAAGGCTTTTCAGAAGTCACAAGGGTCTATCTACAAGCCGGAGGTCTTGTCGAGGGCTACTTTGAGGGGTAGAGCCTTCAGCTGACAGCTAGTCGGGAAGTTTAGGGTTAGGGAACTGCGAATAATATGGTTTAGCCAAGCAGCATGTATTATATTTATATACTATGCAGTACGCCATGCCGGTGCTGCGTAAAAAGTTCGCCGTTATGTCGGCTTTCGGGCACCCTGCGCTGAGCCCTGTAAAGCTTGACACCGTGAGCACTAAGCCACAGACTCTAAAGCTTATAAGCCCGAACACCTATATAAGATCTGTACCCAAACGGACTCAACCTGATCTACCAAGCAACGCAGATTAGCACTGGTCGCCGTCTGGAGTGTCGCTGTGCGGACTTCTTCGCCTTAGGCCGGCCGAACCCAGCGTAACAAGTGTGGGGTTGAGGCGGTTGCAGATGTCATCGCGATGGTTTGCTGCAGTCTCGAGCTGCGGGGACTATGGTCCTGCTGCTACTCAACAAGGCACCCCGAGTCATAGTCGGATCCAGGATCCTCCCCCCAAAACAACACCCTCTTGCTCAAGAATACGATCCTTCGACACGGAGCAGGATGGCCCGAAACCAATGGGATTGGCGCCTCGAAGCACGTGTAGCAATGTAGCAGCTTCTACTAGAGTCTATAGACTTGGCCTTGGAAGGCCTGGATCTCGTGGAACAGAGCGACGTCCTCCTGGCTCTTGTTTGTGCAAAAGACAAATCCGTAGTCTAGGCCGCAACATTACTGCAGCCCTAGAGGTAGGTCCGCAAGGACGCGTGAGCATGCGGCTTAGGTTTACGCAGTAAGAACTCGTCTTGCATGGGTGAAAGTAGGTGGCAGAGTCGCCCGATGACCAGTTTACTGGTACTCGTAGGAACACAGGCAGCAGCACCACCACCAGAAACAGATTCTTGCTTCGGTCGAGGCCCACAGACACCGAAAGTCACGCCGAAACACAACGATCACACTTGCAATCTTCCACCAAACGGGCCGAATCACTGCGATGCGCCTGAACGCAGCAAACAGATTCCAGGCTCCAAAGTTTGGCAAAGGTCCATGAGTTCAGATGTTTGAACCAATTTGTGGGTTTATCCACAGTCCGCAAGAAAGATGCAACGGTAAGAAATTATGAGCAAGGCTTCGCTGCTCGAAGACGCACATGTCAAACTCTTGCGGGGTCTGTAGTGGTTGTGACCTCTACCAACAAACAACGCTGGAAAAGCCAAGCTGCCAGCAGTTAGTCGCAACTTCTACTTGACAACCTTATCTCCATGCACTCATGCAGCAGTAATCATAACGTAATATTATAAGAGATAAGAGTCAGAGCTGTAGCCGCATCTGGCCACAGATGTTTTTGTACACAATGCGGTACACTCAGAATTTCGGGGACGGCATAAATCCCGAAAAGTCTGCCACGCGTGCTCGTGGAACGTTGCGGTGCAATCACCAAATAGCTTTTCTCTACATAGCGTACATAGCACCATAGTGTCTGGCGACTTGTTGTGCTGTGTCCTGGCTTGTTCGTGTGTGTTCGTGTGTTGTTGTATCTGGTGTTGCTGCGTTCCTTTGTCTCTCTGCGTGAGCATGTCTGCGTCTGTCTGTGTTTAGTGTGTGCGAGTGTATGCGTCCACTTGTGTGTCTGGGCAACGTTGTTGTAGTCCGCCCCGGGTACGAATAGTAGTATCTAAAAGAATATGAATGAAGGCCAGACTTGGCCAAGCTCCCCATCCAGGTGATCTTCTTCGCAGTGAACATCCCATGCAAGCTGTTTCCGGAGCTCTGCAACAGGCGAACTGGTGTGAAAAGATTGCAACCCAATGCTGCAAAACCTCAAGGCAAAATGCTGTAGTTACATCTTTTCGTGGAAGGTTCAGCCAAGAATCCTTGTACTTGCCCTCATAAACCCTGCACGGACCTTCTCCTAGGGGGGTTCCTTGCGGGCCCAGTGCTCCTGTCTTCTTGCTTCTTGAACCTAAGGCTCCAGGCCATTCTACTTGAGGCCCATACCACTGGGGCGGGGGGG
>BGNK01006082.1:15445-30896 GCA_003297005.1 Symbiodinium sp. clade A Y106
ACTCATCGTCATTGCCAGCCCCATGCCCCATACAACCAGACGACAAAGAGCCCTCAGTGAGTAAAACCCTAAACGATAGACCGCTTTGAAAGTAAACCCTTGTCCCAACCCCTTAATTACTGAGTTCTTGAGGGATTTCACGTGAGCTAGGATCTATAGTAGATAATAGGGTTTACAATTACCCTAAACTAGACAAAGAACACGTTCCAGTTGTACTAGGGACCTGTTTTGGGTAAATAACTGCTCAGTTGTAGTAGGGTCCAGTTTCTGGTTGTGGTATCGGGCTTCTGGTTGTGGTANCTAGACAAAGAACACGTTCCAGTTGTACTAGGGACCTGTTTTGGGTAAATAACTGCTCAGTTGTAGTAGGGTCCAGTTTCTGGTTGTGGTATCGGGCTTCTGGTTGTGGTATGGGGGTTGTAGTAGGGACTATTTCCGGCGGTGGGGGGGGGCAGAACGCACAGCGCACAACTATATACATATATATACATACATACACATACAAATGTATGTATGTATGTATGTAAGTCTGTATGTATGTATGTACGTATGTATGTATGTATGATGCAGTGTTTCCGGGGGTTATACGGTTACATGCCACATTGAAACATGAATCTTCAGGACACTTGTCAGGCCATATGACATTATGATGCCGAGCATTGCGCAATCTGAGAGCACGGTCTGTGAGTCTGAGCCCCCTTTCAGTGCATCAAAGCCGGTCATGCCGTCCGGGAATTCCAGCTCAGTGCTTGCAATTGCAAAGCAAAGACTTGATAGCCTTCGTCCTAATTGATCCAACAGTCTGGAAGGAAAAATTGGGCTCGTCTGCAGAATACTGCGAAACCCCTTCTCTGTTTGCGGCCTCGCAGGCTCGCGCGTGCCAAGGACTGATGTGGATTTGTTGTTGTGGCTGAGTTGGGCGGATGAGGCTCACGATCACGAGGGGTGCCCCGACTAGTGACGACTATAGTCTTATCGTTGTTGAGATGTCAATTGTAGCGTGTCATCACCAGCATAGCGGCCATCACTTTTTCGCAATGGGAAGGCAGGCCGTTTCCGGTTCTTCTGCACAGGGAACACTGATCTCAAACCAGAGACTCCCGGGCAGGGCTGAAGGTGCGAGTGTTTGGAGTTTAGTTTAGGGTGTCAGGCAGCCGATCGAAGCTGGAAGCTTGAAGCTTTCTAACGAACTGGTCTACCGAAGACGGTATGACGCACCATCAGCTCTGGCAAGGCCGCACAGAGCTCTTTAAGAAGCAGGGAAGCGCAAGGGCCAAGACGATCCCTTCGGAAGCCGGCGCCTGAAACCGAAACCCCGTGTTCCAGCAGCCTCGGCCTCGGCCCCACGCCGAGTCCCAAATCTTCTCCTCCAATCCGAAAGACACGCCGAAATCCGTTTCATTTGGGGCCCAAAGCAGGGGAGCGTTGCAAAAGAGCCTGTTCTAGAAGTCCTGGTTGCCGCTGAAGGACAAGCTGAGCTGAACACCACCCGTTCTCAAGCAGGGTAGCTCTAAACTCTGAACTGAACCCTAAACCGCCGAACCTCGAACACTAAAATAGCCGCTAAACCCCGCAGCAAGCCTTCTGAGAATGAGCCTGTGCAGGCATGGAAAAGGTGTCATCATTACATAGGGCCAACCATAGCAACTCGGCTAAACACTACGCCTTAAACTCGAAACTCCAAACATAAACCCTAAAGCCAAATCCATAGCCGAAAGGCTAATACCAACATTTGAAGCCCGAGCCCTTTTATTATTATGAAACAGACATCACTCATTAGCACCTCAGGACCTGAGCTCCAGTGATTCGCTTTTCCAGCCTGCTATGGCCCAAAACCTGTATAGTCCTGAGAAAGAGGGTGTAGGGTTCAGGCCTTCTGAATACTTCCACAGTCCTGTCACACTCCCGCGTGAAGCTGTGCAGCAAACAGGAGGGATGCCGGCTATTCTCTTACCATCGCCTGGAAAGCATCCCGGACATGCACATGACTCTTTCAGTATTGAGTTCGCGAGGTTTTGTTAACCCTAAGCCTAAGCATTGGCCAATCATTGATCATGAACGGTGCACAAATTCTCCCCCAAGAGCTGGTCACGTTTTGCATCATGAAGGTTGCAGATCCCTTGCCTGCAAAGTGGCAGTAGGTTGAGGTCAACCGCAATTGAACATGGCTACGTCTAGTAGATTGCAGAACCATTCAGCTACTGATGACGGTTTCCCAAATAACCAAGCAGTCTGTGGATCAAAAGGAGAAGGACGCATGCAAGTCAGGATGTCAGGTCTGAAGTGGCACATAGGATAAGAGGCCATTGCCGAGCTTCTTAGTTTAACTTGGGTTGTGGTCTTCAGGCTTCCGTTGCCAAGCAGATGTTTGTTTTTAGGGGTGCCCTGGACATGATTAGAACGACAAACGTCATGCCAGCTCCCTTCCACACCGCCGCTAATTTCGCTCGTACCCAAGACTCCAATCAGAATTGCTTGTGCATAAGTCGTACGATCATCCTGTTTTCGCATTCAGTAGCCTGTACCTGTGGAACTTCATGCTCCATCTAACTACCGCATCTGTGCATCGTAAAGTGTATTTGCGTGACATATGCATGTATGCATGCATGGACACATGCATGTATGTGAAGTAATGTAATGGCATGTAATGTAGCGTATTTAATGTAATGCAATGTATGTACGCATGTATGCTTGTATGTATGTTGGTGTGCTTGTGTTTGATGTTGTCTGTTTGATTGTTGTGGTTGTGCGATTGTTGGCTTGTTTGATTGACTGGATTTAACCGAATAACCCCAAGCAGCTAAGCGGAGCCGAGGCATTTGGTGGACTCAGGAGCGGTGTCCCTTTTACCAGCTCGAGGTTCGTCACATGGCGCTTTTCGGGTTAACTGAATGAGCTGGGTTTATTACGGTCATTATCAGTTGTTCGTTCAGGGCTTAGCAACGCCATTTTACTATGAGTCGTACATAGGCAACGTGCTTTCGAACGTTCCATATCTGAGATGCTTGTCAACCGTCCACACAAAGTTTCGGATTCAGCTTTCTCAGGAACCAAAATCATCACCCAAACCTTGAACCCTACTTCCTACCCTCCAAACCCCAACCCAAGCCCAGCAGTCTTGCCGTCCCGTAGGCTAGTACAAGCGCGAGGAGTTGTTGCCTTTGCTGTCATAGGAGTGCGATCTTGTAGCTGTACTAACCGTTACTAACCATAAGTAGCAGAATAAAGAAAAGATGTTATGGCATTATGTTGTGGCTCCGGAAAGCTTGACCTTTATCAGAACAGCAACGACCACAGCAACATCAGCAGACTGCCGTCCTGATCTTGTGAAGGTGAACGTCCCGGAGACAGACACGTTCTCCACCTCCTGGTCTCCGCAGGGTTTTCGGTTTCGAGCTTGAATTACCGCCTGAGGTGACTCCAATGTGGACGTGTTAAGAATTAAAGGTGAGGGGGTAAGTTGGCTAGACATGGCAGATATTGATGGGGCGCTTGCTATATATTCCATATGAATTCTTGTCTGTACTATAGTGTAAGTTGTGTCGTTGTTTCGATTGATGCCACATGGAAAGAGCTATACCAGTGGAATGGCTAGTGAATTGGCTACGAAGACGAAGAACGGCATGTTGCAATGTCCATACTTGTCCACAAGCTTGCATCGCTTGTTCACTGTGCATTGTCGTGAACGTGTGATATGACTGATGATGTTGCTGGTTACATGGGGACATCTTTACCCTTTACTACGATCTGCATGTACTACTACTACTACTACGACGACGACTACTGCTACTACTACTACTACTACGACTACTACTACTACTACTACTACTACTCCTCCTACTCCTACTCCTCGTACTCCTCGTACTACTACTACTACTACGACTTCTACTACTACTGCTTCTACTTCTACTTCTACGACGGCGACGACGACGACTACGACGACGGCTACTACTACGACTACTACTACTACTACTGCTGCTACTGCTGCTTCAACTACTCTACTGCTTCAGGTACCCATGTACCACTACGACGACGGCCCGGAAAGTTGAATATACGCCAAGCGGTTGAACAACGTTCGGTTCATAGAAGGATGTAGCACAGTTGCAGCTGTTGAGAGTCCAGCCTCCTGTCCGGATCGCAAGCAGTCGCTTTCATCTCCCTGGCAATCACAACAGCAGCCCGCTACCGATAAACGTCGTACCACTGGGACTGACGAGCCCAGGTGTGCAGGGGATGATGTAGAAGCAGAGTGACTGACCCCACATATGCTCTCTGGCTGTGTTCCCCCAACCGCATAGAGCATCGCTTCATGTTCCTGTTCGTTTAGTACTAGTAGTAGCAGCTTAGTTACGATTCTTGTCAGTGTGATCCTCGGACATCTTGCTTGTACCTAACCCCCTAGGAACTCGGCCCCAGGTTTTTCGTTTATCGGTGCGATCGCCTACGGCAGCCATCCCTCGCCGTGCACCGGCTCAACAGCCACGGTTTGGCTTGACGGATCAGGGTTTGGGGCGCAGTTCATCAGTTTATCTGGATGAACGAAATAGGGTTAGATCGGGCTTTATGTATGCATGATTCTTCTTGTAGTATGCGCCCTGTGAGTTCCCAGTCTATAAATGCATTTATCTACCTGTCTGTAGACCATGTGCCCATCGTTTTTATCAATAGATGATATGTTTATAGTAAGTATCGATCAATCTATCCATCTAGCTATCTGACTATTTGTCTACTTATCCATCTGGTTGTCTTTCTGTCCATTCACCGAGCCATCCATTCAAATCTAATCTGGGCTGGTCTCCTAAACACGCAACCGTAAAGTCTAAACACGAAACCCTCAGCCCTGAGGCTGCAGAGCCCCAGAACAAACAAACCCTAGACACTCTTCCCCGAACCGTAGGAACCGCCCATACACTCACACACTCCATTACAGTGACCTCCTGTTGGAAGCCTGGTGTCCTTGCAGGCAGATCCTTGCTATAGAACTAACCGGAAACATAAGCTAAACCCGAAATCCCCAGACCCAAAGGGGTCGAAAACACAGGTCGAAACGTAATCGGGGTTGTGAAGGCATGCCTGCTTTCATTCGCGACTGTGCGGAAAGAATGCAAGTATGAAGATGTAATCAGAGCTTTAGAATTCCAGTGGTTGGGATCTGAAGGGTTCCAGGGTGTATCATTGCCTCCCAACATGTGAACTCAAGGTGTGGTAGGGAAAGTTGGCTGTTGAGCTCCGCACATTTGACCTTGAATATCCTGGAAACAAAATACAGGGGCCCAACTCACAGCATCGTCCGACGGTGAACCGCCATCTGCACAAGTTGCACATGTAGGACTTGAGAAGCTGACAATCCCAAACCCTAACCCCGTAAGCATAGGCTCATGTCTCAAAACTAAGCAAGGATTGTCGTCGCAGGAAACAACTCACTTCCTGAATCAGGTGGACTCGCGAAATGAGGCATTCTCGGAATGGCAGGCGCAAGGGTTTCTCAAACCTGCAGACCCGAAGCCGCGAGAGTTGGGCTGAGCGAAGGTCAGGCGAAATGTGGAGTCCCAACCGAGTTGCGGAACGTTCGGCATGTTCAGACTGGTTTTGCTACGTTGTGTTGTTGCATAGGCACAGGCCTTGCATACGGACGATAGCACAGGGTGAGATAATGTGAGATACATCCGAAAGATGAGAGAAGTAATAACATCTGTCAGCTTCTTATGCGCATCTTCGTGGAGATGCTACTTTCATGACTTTCATTACATCTGACGGATTTTGTGTAAGGGCCCTTCAGCTTGTACCCGTGAACTAGTGCCAGACCTCAATCATGCGAGTCGAGCACTGAGCCCCATGCATGTCCGCATTCGCTTCTTTTGCTCGAGCCGCCGTGGGTTTTTCGGGCCAGGACGCAGCTGTTGGCGAAGGGCTCAGCAAGGTAAGCTGGAGCTCGTAGTGTAGCCTTGTTTGCCTTTGTCCCGTTGCTCCACTTGTTCAATTCAAGGAGGCGCGGTTCAAGTTTCAAAGTGCGGTGTTGCTGCAATGCAAATTAAACTAAGCACCTATAACTACACTTGTACGGTTGCCGCATGGGAATATTCCCGATTCCTCAAAGGTGTAAGGAGAGCTTCCAGCGCATTGATCCGAGGCTTAGGGCTTGGCGCCTCAGATCGCAGCAGTTTGGCACCCACTTCGGCTCTCCATGCCCTTCTTCACCCGAGGAGCTCGGAGGCCTCACTGGTAGCTGCCTAGCTATGACTGTCGTCCTGAACTGTCACAATGGCAGTTTCATGCACCTGAAACCGGATTCGAATCAGAGCTGGGTGTCTAAGCTACCGTGCCATTGCTGTTTTGATTCATGGAGTCGTCTAGCTTACAAAGCCTTAGCTTTGGTTGTCACGCCCTGCTTTAGCCACTGGCGCCCGCGCCATTTCCTGATCCCTAGCCCCACCGGGCCCCACGCCCCAAAAAAACAAAGAGCCTCATACCCGAAGCTAAAGCTCCGCAAAACCCAAATGCCCACAAACCAAAGGCCGATGAATTCTGGAGCCCAAACCCCCCTCGACTCAACTTGCCAGCCCTGCATCTCCAGGCTGTCATGACCACAAACGCCATGCCGCGGCGTATGAAGATGGTCTCAGGCTGCGGGTTTACAGTTGGGGCCGTACTGAACTGGTAGTGTTTTTTTTGCGGGGCTTAAGGGGTTGAGCTGCGGGCTTCCTGTTGATCTTTAGATCTTCAGTTCGGATGCCCGGATCTAACGGTGGAGGGACTCACACCTGAAGAGCTTGATATTTCGTCTGCCTTAGATGATGGAGTTTCCACAAACAAGGAGCCTTAGATATTGATCATCCTGTTGACACTAAGCAATGACATCCTTATGCCCTAAACCTTGCTCCCTCGGCTGTGATGAAGTATATGGTATTTGTCCTTATCAGTGTGACAGCTGATGAAGGCCACGCCGCCTTTGGACCCCACTTCAAGTATAGTCAAATCTCAGGGCTCATGCGGGAACCCTTTCTTGGGCTGACACCGAAGCCGTGCACGCTCGCAGCAAAAACAAAACAAACCCCCTACTGGGTCGTCCTACCCCCAGCAGTGGGGCACACACGACCCCCAGCTGAAACCACGTGTTGGCTGTTGGCAGTGTCAAGAGCATCTGCATCACAAAGAGTTGCTGAAGTGCGGAATCATCAACTCGTGCGTCTAGGATGTCAGGACCAAGGCTGGGAATATAAGTCACTTGCTGGCACGACTTGCAATGAGAATGTTCACTTGCCTCCTGCATTGAATTGTACATTTGAGGCCTTACTCCCGATGAAGTCAAGCAGTGCTTGACCCCAGGAGGAACACCCCCAAGTCTAAGGTACCCCTTATAAAACCCCTTATGCAAGCCAGGTATACTGGCCGTGTTGGCTGCCATCGGTGCAGTCCTCGGAATGACCCATCATCGCTTAGGGCAGGGTGCCATTGGTCCATTGACCCTGGATGGTCGCAGGGCACCTCGGATCTTGATCATCCTGGTTTTCAGTGTGTGGTGCAGGCTTGGGATACCTTTAAAAACAGACACGCAGCACAGAGCTTCATCAAGCTTACACCATGCCCCGGATCCTCAAGCTCTTAACTCCCTAACCCTAGAACTCTCAACCTCATTGTGGCTGAGGGGCTTTCGCCCTGTTCTCCGCACCTTCGGATGGATTCGTGGGCGGTCTGCTGCAGCCTCGGGCATTTCGAGGTTTGGGGGCTTTCAGAGCTTTCAGAAGAGCGCGTATTGTTTGGAAGTTTGTGGTGTGGGGTCTCAAAATGTCGTTGCAGCTCTTTTGTAAGGTCTCAAGTTGTCGGTCCTCATTCGGGTTCTCGGACTGCGGCTTCGGGCTAGTAACGGTTTGGGGTCTATGAAGTGTTCTTCCTGGTTGCAGAGTGTCGGACTGCGGGTTTGGCCTTTCTGGTGTTCAGTTGCAGGGATCTGAGAATTTGCATTTGCGGGCATCAGAAACCTTGACGCTTAATAAAGAGCCTTTCCACCCCAGCATTTCAGAAGAGTCCCGTTTCCAAGAGGCCCCGTCTAAAGCCTCAGCTTTGGTGCTTCCGCTTCCGTTGAGATGGCCTGGGAGCAGAACGCGACCATCGAAACCGTCGATATTGAAACCGCCAAATCCCAAAGCCCTGAACCGGAATCGCCATATTTCAAAGACTCCAGCTCAGGCAACCTCGTGCCAAGCTTTGCGTTGCTCCTGATGAGATGGATGAGCCATTCAGCTCGGCAGTCTAAGGAGTTCAATCAAGGTCTTATGATTTCGGGGTAGCCCGGGTAGAGGTTTCCTGGGCTTCGTTCAATTGGTTTGAGGGTCTTGGCCTTTCGGGTTTGGGTCTCAGGTGCAGCCTGTAGGGTTCATCCGGTTATATCGTACTAGGCAGTGCAATGTGGTGTTCCGTGTGGTGGGTTGGGAGATTCGTGCATGAGCAGTCGCCAGAAGGCCTTTCAGAGATTTAGGGATTTGGGCTGTTTAAGTTATGTTTCGGATTGATTTGGAACTGTGTCGTTTCAGGCACCGGGCGTGCTTCGCCATTCTGATCAAGTCCCGTGCTGCACTTTGCCTACGAGAACCTAATCTCCGAACCCTACAGCCAAAACACGTAAATCCTAAACCCGCAATCCTAAGGCCCTTCTGGTTTCATTTCGTTTGTCTTAGGCTAACCTCAGGGGGGATTGTCCAAAGCCCGAAGATCTCAATTCCTGCAACCTCAGAGTTGTTGTCACCTACAGGCACAAGTTCCGAGTTTTCGGTTTTGGATGTTGATGCAGCACCCCTGCCGTGGTCTCCCACTGTACACAGGGGTGCAGAGCGGAAATCAATACTTTCACTGAAGCCATTGTCATTCGCCAGATGATGGTATCTGCACAGTCCCTCAAATCTGCCTGACTCCACCACAAGCATGCATAGGCATAATCTCAGAAGACAAACTTGAAATTACTTCGGCCGCAGTTCGGCAATATGGCATGGGCTCTGTAGGCCTGTAGCAACTAAATCCAACACTTCCGGCCCTTCAATTACTATTGGGGATGTTGCTGTGTTGTTCTCTTCGGGATTTAGACTGCAGCCTGCAGGCTCCGGGACTGTAATGAATTTCCTACGCTCGCGTGGATGGAGAACTCGGAAACCTTTGCCTGAACTTTCATGTGCCCATGTCTCTCCTGCCCTCCGCGCAGAGAAGGTCGCTTGTGGCCCGCGGCGATCAGTTTGAGGGTCGAAGGCGCACCCAAAGCACTACACATTGATTTTGAAATTGTTCTTTGCCAGGGCACTATAAGTCCAAAATACTATACCGCTCCTAGAGAGTGTCGAAAAGGGTTCTACATGCAAAATGTACAAAGCCTCTCTCTAGAGCGGTCTCGGACTTCTTGATGGCGGGTCTGAGAGCTAGGCTAAACCCTTCACTCGAAGCTGAACATGGAATGCGTAAACTAAAGACCAAACATATCTGACTGTCGGAAACCCCGAACGCAGCCAAGTCCCTCGGATACAAGCTTCAAAGTTGCGTCAGGTGGAGGGGATCCTCCAGGTACAAGCGCTATGCAGGCGCAGCCGTCTAGCCCCCTTTTACTTGTATGCTTGTTGAGAGTCGAGCGTGTAACTACATGGCAAACCAAAACACGTTCGTTCCTGCAAAGTCCGAAGTCTGATGGGCCTACAGCGACTGCACCTGCTAGCGCAATTGGTCCTGAACCCTAAACAAGTATGAATCTGAATCTCTTTTTGCCCAGTGCTCACACGCTTCGCTTCGGGAAGCCAAATCGTTATTCCTTCCCAGGGCTCCCGCGACTTTCAGTTTGTGGTGCTTTCGCTTAATACACAGACAACGGATAAACTTGTGGCGCCACTGCCGCACTCTGAGGCTGCGATCTTCCTAGTAATACTTGGCTCCTCGAACAAGTCGCAGACCACCCTCCACAAGTGCCCAATGGATCTCTCAGCCCCACCCTGTAGCATCGCTACTTCAAGGGTCCTTGCCAGTGGTAACAGTGGACGAAGCTTGTATGTGTGTACGGTTGGTGATTACAGGATAGAACATCCAGCTGCCACTGATGCTGGAGACTCAAGCAGTGGAAGTAGTGCTCCCTCATCCCGACACCTTCTCATCCCGATACTCCAAGACACAGTGCACCACAACCCGTTGCAAGCCGTACTCTAATTGCTTGAGACGATTATGTACTTATTACTACAGGGTTTAGACTGAAGGTCTGTTTTCTTACTTGAGCTCTGTAGATTGAAACAGTTCATCGACATAGACACGCATATCCATATCGTTTCACTCGATATGATAACTGAATGTTGAGCATTTCTGGATGCAAGACTCACTGTTGTCAACAAGATATAGGGCCAGCACTTTCAGCTGGACAAGCATCGGTCATTCCTGAACCATCCAACACTCTTAATCCTCCGGCCTGAATCCAACACTCTGTCAGCTCTTGCGCAGCTAGCGCTCTCCTGGAGAGTGCAAACTGCTTATTTGTGCCGGGTTTCCGTGCGGAAAATCCTGAAAGTTTGGGACTTGGGCTGGAAAGTGTCTGTGCTTCAGATGCCGAGATGCCAACTCATTGCTCATTGTCAGGATGATCCATGTATGGTCGGTAGAGAGAAGTATATGTGCGACACAGCAGAAACCAGAATGGCCTGTCACGCCTAGTACCTTCACTTGCATCCTCTCAGATCCGGTTGGCCTATGTGAGTACGGATACAAGTAGATCTGGGCGTTGTTGATAACATGCAGGGAACGATTGGGAATGTAAATGAGACTATCAATCAATACAAGCGAGTTGCGTCAACACATGTACGGAGAGTTCCCTGGCCCTAGACCTCAATCATTGGGAAGGCCACACATGAAAGCCCCACAGCTTCAAGCCCTCAACCCCAAAACCCAAAGCTATGCACCCTCACACTCTAACCCTTAGTGAACCCTACGCTGATAAACCTACGCTGCTGAGGCCTTATGTCTAGTAACCCGGGACTTTGTCTCCACATCCTGCAAGGCTTCGTGTACAAGAGGAAGCCTTTGAAGGGAATCCGACTCCGTCTGGCACCCAGCTTTGGGGCTTTGGGTTTCAGGGTGAGGTTTGAATATTGTTGGGTGCCAGGTGTCGACAATTTAGGATGAGGGTTTCCAGGGCTTCAGACGGATGGTCCAGGGCTTGAGTCTCCGTAACAGCAGACTATCTGCACTTGTGCTACTATTCTCACTTTGGGCATTGAACCTTATCAACACGATTCGGAACCTCCACTTGCAGGCTGTGGCTTCACGTCGCTGCCTCATGATGCTGGAAGGTATCAACACGAAACATCTCTGATCCCAAGATGAAAAGCCAAAGCCCCGAAAGCATCAGGCGGCAGCCCACAACTTAGGTGCACATCCTTGGGTATTGGCAAGAAGCCCTAGAGCCAACAACTCCCAAGGCATTGCTTAGCCGCAGCCATGTGGTCAACCTTAACACCAAACTCCAAACCCTACATCTGCAACTTAAGCAAGCAGAGAGGCCTCCAAGCGACTGAAGTAAGGCTCCACGACCGCTGTCTACTAGAATCCCGAGGATGCCTTAAAGGTGCAAACCAAAACCCTGGGCCGTGAACGCCATAGATCCTAGAAGACCCAACTGTCCGTAAGGACGATGTACTCGGCCTAAACCTGGAATGTCTCGAGGCCTTCAGGATTTCGGTACCAAGCACTCTCCTTGGTACAGAATACACGCCGGGACCTAAAAAGCTCAGCTCCATTTTGGGCGAAATCCTGGGGGACCCTTCTGCAAAAGGTGTCCTAGCGCTAGCGGCTTCAGGGGTCTTGGAGTTGGCTTCGGGTTGAGGCGTTTATGGACTTTTCAGGTGTAGGGTCTGGGCATTAATGGACCTACAGGGACTTTTCTCGTGCTGTATTGGCGGTCTGCAACATGGTAGCATGTTCTAGCAGTTCTGGCAGCCCGGGTTGTGGGCCAGTGCTGTTGCAGAAACTGCATTGCGAGTCATTCGAGACCCCGTCTCTTCAATCATTAGATCCTTGATCCCAGGCCAAAGCCCAGAAAATGGGATCTCTGAGACCGAAGACCTACAGGGATCGAAGACAATCACAAAGTGTTTTGGAGCCGTTGAGTCTCAGGGTATCCGTGGCGCAGATGTTCTCCAGCCCATGGCCCTCCCAAAACCGGGCTCTCAAGCTTTAACCCCCAAGGGGTTCAAGCGACGTCCTGCATTCGCCTATGGCTCCAGCTTCTTCTTGACCTTGTTCGTCCCGGATTCCCTGCTCTGAGCCGTATAGAGTATATAGAGTATATAGAGTTTGGAAAATTGTCGCCCCGAACGCCTTTTCCCAAAAAATCGCATCCACATTAGGCCGTCTACGGCAAGCAGCTTGGAGCGCAGCTGGGGCCTCGGAGCATAAGCCTCATGCACAGCAGCATTTCAGACGGAAAGCTCTTTTCGAGAAACTTATACCACCCCGACATTAGGCTTGGGTCCTTGTGGCGGATCTTCCAGCTTAATTCGCGCAAGTAGCCCACAAAGCGTGAGCGTTTTTGCATTCCAGTTCTCGGACCGGTTCTTGCCGTGCGCACTAGTATGTAGCGTACCAAGCACCTGAGACCTTGAAACCGTCGTTTTACTGTCCAGAACTTAAGGCCTAGGCTGGCTCGTAAGGTCTTTTTCCAAGCCATCAAATAGGATGCCCTGCTGCAAACAAGTCCGATCTCATTGCCAAAAGGCTCCAGGCTGGAAGAAGGAAGGTTCCCCTGGTCTGGATACAACCTGCACCAACACTTAAATGCAACTGTCCAGCACTGACACGGCCTAAACCCTCAACCCCCGAAACTCCAAGCAAACCTGACCGGTGTCTGCCCTTGCAGACCTTTACAAAGTACTAGGTAGCTGGCTGACCTGCCGCCCTGCGTTTTGGCACATTCCGAAAACCCAAAAGTACTGTAATTTACGGCATTTCGGCTCCGAAGGGCTATTTTGGGAGGTTAGCGAAGTTAGCCAAAAAACAGACCATATCTCAAATGTAAGGAAGTGTGTAAGCAGCGCACACTCTGTTTTCACACTGCGCTCGAACNTCCGAAGGGCTATTTTGGGAGGTTAGCGAAGTTAGCCAAAAAACAGACCATATCTCAAATGTAAGGAAGTGTGTAAGCAGCGCACACTCTGTTTTCACACTGCGCTCGAACCCCAGTTCGGCTGCACTCTGCGGGAATGGATGGAGTCTGATCTGGACGTTATCACGGTGGGCACATGGATGCTCTGCGGGAATGGATGGAGTCTGATCTGGACGTTATCATGGTGGGCACATGGATGCTCTGCGGGAATGGATGGAGTCTGATCTGGACGTTATCATGGTGGGCACATGGATGCTCTGCGGGAATGGATGGAGTCTGATCTGGACGTTATCATGGTGGGCACATGGATGCTCTGCGGGAATGGATGGGGTCTGATCCTGGACGCTATCATGGTGGGCACATGGATGCTCTGCGGGAATGGATGGGGTCTGATCTGGACGTTATCATGGTGGGCACATGGATGCTCTGCGGGAATGGATGGGGTCTGATCTGGACGTTATCATGGTCGGCACATGGATGCTCTGCGAAAGTACAGAAACAGCAACAAAAAAACGACGAATAACCCGTGAAAATGCAGTCGAAACGGCCCTTCCAGCATAAAGCGCGCTAAAAAACAGCAAAACCTCGTGTTTTGGACCCGAAAAGAGCAAAATCGCAACGCAGGCAAAATCAGAAAAAAAGAAAGAACGAACAAGCACAACAGAGAAGAAATGCTCAAAAACTCGAGGAAAACGCACGTCGTAGACCAAAACGTGGAAACCGCAAGCACGAAAACATAGCCCAAAAGGGCGTCCGGGCGGCNAAGCACAACAGAGAAGAAATGCTCAAAAACTCGAGGAAAACGCACGTCGTAGACCAAAACGTGGAAACCGCAAGCACGAAAACATAGCCCAAAAGGGCGTCCGGGCGGCAGCTCAGCCGGCTGGCAAGTACTACTCCTGAGACTATGAGCCTACAGACTATTACCAGCTTTGCAGTCTCTTTTTGATGTTGCGTACCTTGTTCGACCTTCTCGACCTTACGAGCTCATGGATTTTTGCAGGAGTGGACGCTTCCTTGAAATCTGCGGCTGGTGGGATCCCACGAAGGAAGCCTTGAGCCCAGCACAGAGACGCTTGCCATGTTGCAGGGGGTTTAGAGATTCGGATGGAAAGAGTTAGTTTCGTGCTGAGTGGTTTACAGTTCAAAGGTTTAGGCGTGCGGGCATGTTCAGGTTGTTCTGAACCCTACTGTAAAACCTGAAAACCCCAAGCCTCTTAAGCTGCCAAAACGTAGGATAAGAGATGCTAAATGGCTAAATCGGCTAAATGTGCCCCCCTCGACCCTAAGCCCTAAGCCTTGAGAGAGAGAGTCAACTGATGATCAGGGCGAAGCTCAGAGAGTTTCATGCTTCGGGTCAGGATGGCCAAGGCCCCATGCCATACACCCCGGCCCTTGGGCCCTTGGGGTGTGGGGATAGCACCTGGGCTTTCAAGGATGAAACATGCATCGGATGTCGGAGATTTCGGTGCTGCGACGCAGCAGCTCTCGAGCTTCGGATGAGCCAAAAGTGGTGTCAGCAGGGGCAGGGGTTGCGGCTTGCGGATTCAGCAATCCGCAAGTCTTAGGCCTGGTTCGGCGGAAACCCCGTTGTAAGGCACCTTCGCGAAGACCTTGTTGAAAGATCATGAGTGCCCACGAAGCCATAGTAAGCAGGGCAGAGACACTTGCAAAACCTTTCATTCACGGTGTCCATGCTCCCCTGAACCCTCAGAGCCTGATTCCCAGCCTGTGTCGATGTTGCAGTTCGATGACCCGAGCTCTCTGTACCTGAAAGCAGATCGCCTGGTGTACTGGTTGAGGCACGGCACATGTTTTAGAGTTTAGGGATGAAGCTTTTCAACAAGAGCCGGTTTGGGATTTAGCATTTCGGCTTGCCTAGTAGACTTGCACTTACGCGCGAGTCCCAGTTTCGTAAAGCAAAGCAGCTTACGATAGCTTCGGGAGAACCCTGTTCCACAGACCTCAAATCTAAACTAGAGGCCATGAGCAGCAGCATCCGAAATAGCTGCAGCATGTCATTGCCAGCACTGCAGGCCCACAAGGTTGTTGCACACAGCCATAAGCCAGAAAGCCCCACTCTGTGCCTGGTGCCTGTCGAGGGAAGTTTCCTTGAAGGTTCGGCGCGCAGCCCACGGACCAAGTGGCCAGCTTTCTGGACTTGGCGGGGATCATCCGAAGGAGCGCCGCGGTCCTTTCGGCTACGGGCACTAGGTCTAGTGCGGATGTGTGTGTGTGTGTGTGTGTTTGTGTGTGTTTGTGTGTGTTTGTGTGTGCTTGTGGGTGTGCGTGTGTGTGGGTGTGTGTGGGTGTGGGTGTGGGTGTGGGTGTGGG
>BGNK01006083.1:5345-18915 GCA_003297005.1 Symbiodinium sp. clade A Y106
CAAAGACCACGGCGCTGCGCACCATGCGGACAAGTCCCACTGAAAAACTGCTTCTCCACCGCTGCCACATGTTGCCACTCATGACACCTGTCACTCAGGTGTAGGGCCCTGGCATGAACCATCGTTTTCCACACCCGCATAAGTCGCCACCCCACCTCTGCTTCGATTCGGGATCTACCTGTGATTTCGAGGCATCCGATCGTCCTTTGCATCCCACGGAAAATGAGCGGTCACCTGAGTCCGAATATTTTCCGNATTCGGGATCTACCTGTGATTTCGAGGCATCCGATCGTCCTTTGCATCCCACGGAAAATGAGCGGTCACCTGAGTCCGAATATTTTCCGTTCTCGGGTTTAGTGGCTTAGGATTTTGGTATAGGGCAAAGCTTTTCTGGGAGCAGAACAGCTCAGGTCATTTTTCTAAAGCGAAAGGGGGAATGTTGGTGAAACCAGCATGCGTGCTCAGTGGAGCTTTGCACAATGGTGCAACTTGAGTGGTGGGCCGCGTGTGGCGGCACAGACNTATTCAGTCCTGAGTGCCTCTGAGCCTGCTATGTTTTCATATTATATATGTGCCGAATTGTTTCAATATTTGATTGGATTGAGTTGCCTTTATTTTTGAGGCAATCTTAACTTCATAAGATCGTTGTACGCGGGCGTATGACTCTTTATGAAATAGATTGAAGCGACCGCGCGTTGGGCGCGTCGCGCCTCAAAAAAAAAAAGGGGGACTCCTCAGTTTTGTCCCCACACATGTTTTCCATGTGCATGTGATGTTGGAGATTTGGCATGCTTTATTTTAGTGTCGTATCTCAATTGACTGCATGAGAGCCACTGCGCACATGAGAAAAAACTTTGTTAGTCGGCAGTCTCTGCTCACAGCGCAACTCTGGTGCGTGCAGCAACATGACATGAGGGCTTCGTGTGAACGACGGAAAACAGCCAATTCTGTACAGCACACGCAGCAGAGCAGAGACAACCAAGATTTTTCTTTCCCACCCGCCCACCCTGGGGAATGTTGGTGAAACCAGCATGCGTGCTCAGTGGAGCTTTGCACAATGGTGCAACTTGAGTGGTGGGCCGCGTGTGGCGGCACAGACTTCGCCCCCGTTCGCCANAGTGGAGCTTTGCACAATGGTGCAACTTGAGTGGTGGGCCGCGTGTGGCGGCACAGACTTCGCCCCCGTTCGCCAAGGCGCAAAAACAAGCGTGACCGAGCTCGCCTTTTGAACTTAGATTATTCAGTCCTGAGTGCCTCTGAGCCTGCTATGTTTTCATATTATATATGTGCCGAATTGTTTCAATATTTGATTGGATTGAGTTGCCTTTATTTTTGAGGCAATCTTAACTTCATAAGNTATTCAGTCCTGAGTGCCTCTGAGCCTGCTATGTTTTCATATTATATATGTGCCGAATTGTTTCAATATTTGATTGGATTGAGTTGCCTTTATTTTTGAGGCAATCTTAACTTCATAAGATCGTTGTACGCGGGCGTATGACTCTTTATGAAATAGATTGAAGCGACCGCGCGTTGGGCGCGTCGCGCCTCAAAAAAAAAAAGGGGGACTCCTCAGTTTTGTCCCCACACATGTTTTCCATGTGCATGTGATGTTGGAGATTTGGCATGCTTTATTTTAGTGTCGTATCTCAATTGACTGCATGAGAGCCACTGCGCACATGAGAAAAAACTTTGTTAGTCGGCAGTCTCTGCTCACAGCGCAACTCTGGTGCGTGCAGCAACATGACATGAGGGCTTCGTGTGAACGACGGAAAACAGCCAATTCTGTACAGCACACGCAGCAGAGCAGAGACAACCAAGATTTTTCTTTCCCACCCGCCCACCCTGGGGAATGTTGGTGAAACCAGCATGCGTGCTCAGTGGAGCTTTGCACAATGGTGCAACTTGAGTGGTGGGCCCGCACACCGCCGTGTCTGAAGCGGGGGCAAGCGGTAGGCGCAAAAAACAAGCGTGACCGAGCTCGCCTTTTTGAACTTGGATTATTCAGTCCTGAGTGCCTCTGAGCCTGCTATGTTTTCATATTATATATGTGCCGAATTGTTTCAATATTTGATTGGATTGAGTTGCCTTTATTTTTGAGGCAATCTTAACCTCATAAAGGATCATGCTGCTCCACACACGTGTGTGCACAATCGGTCTGCCAAAGCTTTTAACATGATCGAAGCTTCAGTTGACTTGTTCTGCACCACACATGTGTCTATTCAGAAACACACATGCGTATGCCCACAGCAGCAGTTGGTTGACCAACCCTTGACCCCTTTGTGCAATCCGATAATGGACTTCTTGACGTCGTTGGTACAGACACACGAGTGGCGTCGTTAGCCACACGGTTAGTTGTTGAATGCTCACCTTCGCTTGACTTCATCATTGGATGATTCTGCAACACACATGTGAGTGTCCAGAGCAGCTATTTGTCGGCCAAACCTTAGTTGACTTATTCCTATTCTGCAACACATGTGTGTGTGCTCACAGCAGCAATCGGTCTGCCAAAGTTTTTACAATGATCAAAGCTTGAACTGACTTGTTCTGCACCAGACATGTGTGTATTCAGAAACACACATGTGTATGCCCGCAGCGGCAGTTGGTCGGCCAACCCTCGACCCTTGGGTGCTCCCCTCAATGGACTTCCTTCGCAACACACATGTGTGTTTGTGCCCACAGCAGCAATTGGTCTGCCAAAGTTATTGGATGTTCTGGNGTTCTGGACCTTCGCTTAGCTTCTTCAGAGGATCATTCTGCAACACACATGTGTGTGTTCACAGCAGCAATTGGTTGGCCAACCCTCAGTTGAGTTCTTCTGCAGTGCATGTGAACACATATGTCTATGCCCGCAGCAGCAATTGGTCGGCCAACCCTCGACCCTTGGGTGCAACCTTCAACTGACTTCTTCTGGAATCACATGTGTGTTAGTGCTCGCAGCAGCAATTGGTCTGCCAAAGTTGTTGGATGCTCCGGACCTTCACTTGAAATCTTCATAGGACCATGCTGCTCCACACACGTGTGTGAACACTCGGTCTGCCAAAGCTTTTAACATGATCGTTGCTTCAGTTGACTTGTTCTGCACCAGACATGTGTCTATTCAGAAACACACATGTGTATGCCCACAGCAGCAGTTGGTTGACCAACCCTTGACCCCTTTGTGCAATCCGATAATGGACTTNTGCACCAGACATGTGTCTATTCAGAAACACACATGTGTATGCCCACAGCAGCAGTTGGTTGACCAACCCTTGACCCCTTTGTGCAATCCGATAATGGACTTCTTTTGCAACAACCATGTCCGTGTGCTCACCGCAGCAATCGGTGTGCCAAAGTTGTTGAATGCTCACCTTGACTTCATCTTTGGATGATTCTGCAACACACATGTGAGTGTCCACAGCAGCTATTTGTCGGCCAAGCCTTAGTTGACTTATTCCTATTCTGCAACACATGTGTGTGTGTGTGCTCACGGCAACAATCGGTCTGCCAAAGCTTTTACAATGATCAAAGCTGGAACTGACTTGTTCTGCACCAGACATGTGTGTATTCAGAAACACACATGTGTATGCCCGCAGCACCAGTTGGTCGGCCAACCCTCGACCCTTGGGTGCTCCCCTNCACACATGTGTATGCCCGCAGCACCAGTTGGTCGGCCAACCCTCGACCCTTGGGTGCTCCCCTCAATGGACTTCCTTCGCAACACACATGTGTGTTTGTGCCCACAGCAGCAATTGGTCCGCCAAAGTTATTGGATGTTCTGGACCTTCGCTTAGCTTCTTCAGAGGATCATTCTGCAACACACATGTGTGTGTTCACAGCAGCAATTGGTTGGCCAACCCTCAGTTGAGTTCTTCTGCNCGCTTAGCTTCTTCAGAGGATCATTCTGCAACACACATGTGTGTGTTCACAGCAGCAATTGGTTGGCCAACCCTCAGTTGAGTTCTTCTGCAGTGCATGTGAACACACATGTCTATGCCCGCAGCAGCAATTGGTCGGCCAACCCTCGACCCTTGGGTGCAACCTTCAACTGACTTCTTCTGCAATCAAATGTGTGTTAGTGCTCGCNCATGTGAACACACATGTCTATGCCCGCAGCAGCAATTGGTCGGCCAACCCTCGACCCTTGGGTGCAACCTTCAACTGACTTCTTCTGCAATCAAATGTGTGTTAGTGCTCGCAGCAGCAATTGGTCTGCCAAAGTTGTTGGATGCTCCGGACCTTCACTTGAAATTTTCATAGGATCATGCTGCTCCACACACGTGTGTGAACAATCGGTCTTGCAAAGCTTTTAACATGAGCGAAGCTTCACTTGACTTGTTCTGCACCAGACAATACCAGACATGTGTCTATTCAGAAACACACATGTGTATGCCCACAGCAGGAGTTGGTTGACCAACCCTTGACCCCTTTGTGCAATCCGATAATGGACTTCTTTTGCAACAACCATGTCTCGGCCAACCCTTAGTGGACTTATTTCTATTCTGCAACACATGTGTGTGTGCTCACAGCAGCAATCGGTCTGCCAAAGTTTTTACAATGATCAACGCTTGAACTGATTTGTTTTGCACCAGACAGGTGTGTATTCAGAAACACACATGTGTATGCCCACAGCAGCAATTGGTCGGCCAACCCTCGACCCTTTTGTGCAATCCGATAATGGACTTCTTCTGCAAGAACCATTTGTGTGTGCTCACAGCAGCTATTTGTCGGCCAACCCTTAGTTGACTTATTCCTACTCTGCAACACACTTGTATGTGCTCACAGCAGCATTCGGCCTGCCAAAATTTTTAAAATGATTAAGGCTTGATTTGACTGGTTCTGCACCAGACATGTGTGTATTCAGAAACACACATGTGTATGCCCACAGCAGCAGTTGGCCTGCCAACCCTGGACCCTTGGGTGCTTCCCCTCAATTGACTTCCTTCGCAACACACATGTGTGTTTGTGCTCACAACAGCAATTGGTCTCCCGAAATTGTTGAATGCTCAAAACCTTCACTTGACTTCTTCGTTGATTATTCTGCAACACACACGTGTGTGTTCACAGCAGCAATTGGTGGGCCAACCGTCAGATGAACTTTTCTGCAACACATGTGTGTATGTGCTCACAGCAACAATTGGTTTGCCAAAGTTTTTTGTAAAAGATCCAAGCATCAATTGACTTGTTCTGTAACCGACATGTGTGCAGTCAGACACACACATGTCTATGCCCACAGCAGCAATTGGTTGGCCAATGGATGTGATCGATGTGATCGATGTGATCCATGTACTCGATCTGAAGGGTGCGATCGGTGTCGGTGTGATGGGCATCGGAGTGACCGCTGTGGTCGATTTGGTCGGGGTCGGTGCGATTGATGTCTGTGTGGCTGGTGTCGGTGTGGTGTTTGTTGTTGTGGCGTTGGTCGGCATGTCCTCCGTGTTGGTGTCGTGGATGTTTGTTCGGTATGGTCGGTGTTGGTGTGGTCATTGTCGTTGTGACCTCGTGGGCATATTTGGTGTCGGTGTGTTCGGTGTTGTTGTGACCGGCGAGGGTGCTCGGTGTTGGGTCGGTCGGTCTCGGTGTTCTCTGTCTTGGCGGTGTCGGTGGTTTCGTCGGTGGTGGATTCGGTGGTGTTGTTGTGATCTGTGTGGTCTTGGTGCTCTGCGTGTCTGTGCGTTCGGCACAGTCGATGAAATTCTGATCGGTGTGACGTTGTACCCGTTGCGGCTGCACGCCTGCACCTGCAGCAAACCCGGCTGCGACAAGCGCAGCCGCATTTCGTGCCGCCGTTGTGTTGTTTAGCACGTGCATCCACTACTGCTGTCGCCGCACATATAGTCAATGATAGTCAATGTGTTCGCCACCGTATCCGTTGATGCGGTATGGGCGCAGCCGTAGCTGCCGTCCCCGCGACACGCGCACTTGTTGACGCCGTATGCACGCAGCTAGAGCTACCGCCACCATGACAGCCGCATGATGCACGTGGCCGACGAATGCTCTCACGGAGAAGTAAGCACACACGAAGTACGCACACAGCCGGACCCACCGCCCGCCGTCGCGACAGTCGCAGCGGTAGATGCCGTGTGCGTGCAGCCGGAGCTGCCGCTGCCGTGACAGTTGCTTGACGCATGTGGCCGCCGCTGCTATATCTCGCCGCCGCCGCCCGTCGCTGCTGGGTAGCGCATGCGACCACCATTTTGCGCCGCGCCGTCCCGCCGCCGGCGCCGCCTCTGCGTAGCACGTGCAGCCACCAATGCCCTCGCCGCATGTAAAGCCTGCAAACGACCATGTGCTGCCGACGCCGCCGCTGTCAACGCCGTCGCCGCTGTCGCTGCTCTACCCTGTGATGCTGTAAGTCCGCAGTCGCACCCGCCGCCGTCATTTCAGTCGCAGCTTTTTAACCCAGACGTTCGAAACCCTGAAAGGAGATCTTGGCGAACCAAAACGAAACCTTCAAATAAAGTTTATGAGTTACTGTTTCAAGTTTGGCGTGAAAACCGTATACCGTAAACCGCAAGCACATTTTCCAACTGCCTAAGTTGCTGGAGGGGCTTCTTGAGGTTAACATTTTCCGGCTGCTTAAACAGCAAGTGGCAGGTTTGAAAAATATTGGACTTGACTCCAAAGCCATGTGGGGTTCAGACCCGCCAAGCACCTGAGCATCTGTCAAGGCCGAGATTTCAGAGGAACTCAAAGTATCCATTCTTTATCGCTAAAACAAGTAAGGTATGTCTTTATCTGTCAGAGGTTAAGGTCCAGGTATCTATCTAGTCTGTTTCGGCCCGAAATAAATGAGGTGTAGCATCGTTGGCAGCAAGTGCTTTCCAATTTGAAGCATTCTGGGCCTCTAATCTTGCTCCGCAACCCATGTTTTGATTTTTTCTCTGAATGCGGTCACGTCTTTTTGGCACACCTTTGTTTTAATCTTTGGAGCAAAGTTTTGTGACAGACGTAAAGCAAACTTCGCAGTCAAGTAAGACGAGCACGACAAAACGCATGAGTGCTTCAAAATGTTCACAGTAGAGACATCTTGGATTCCAAACCTGCCCCATGCCTCCGAATATCCAGGGCTGTTTTCGTCCAGCTTATCCTCTCAAAGTTTGGACACAACTTTTGACAACTATTTTCTCCAAGGTTTACTTCTTTGCGGGAAGTTACGCATATGTTGCAGTCCCGCGCTCGCCTCAAGCCCAAGGGCAAAGACATGCTTGATTGGCCGAAACCAGCTTCAACTTGCAAGAGCAGCTATATAACGCAAGGCTAACACAGATGTCATTCCATGTCTTGAGTTTGAGTCCTACCCCGCCATGCTAACACATATGTCATTCCATGAATATTCCATGCGTTTCCATGATGGCTGTTAAGGAAGAAGAGAGCGATGAAGCGCTGCTGGAGTTTTTCACAAGGCATCTTTCAAAGCCTTCTTCAGCACAAGGCCAACAAATGCAGATCGTACCAGCCGAGGAGGACTCGCATGACTGCGCAGACTCAGATGTCATCCAAGCTTGCGACAGCGACCCATACGAGCTCGCCGGGGACTGCACTTGTGACCGGTGCGTAGCATTGGTTCAAAAAATCTCTCTTTGCCGGCACTGCTCAGAAGGCGTGAGATTCAAGCACGTAGACAATTGTCCGCTCACAGCGTTCCAGTTTGGCAGAGTCCGGAAGTGGTACGGCAACCAGTACTCTTTGTACATCAGGCTCTTGGCGCACTCGGATGAGCAGACATCCATGACCAAGGACGTCCACCAGAGAATCATGCAGAAAGTGGTTACGGAGAGTCGGTTGCTTTCCTGCCAGATGCAGAAGCAGAAGTACCTGGACAAGAAGGTTGCAAAGCAAACAGCGACTCAGGACGGCCGCAGTTTTGCTCAGCTGCTAGCACCTCCTGTTGATGCTCCGATCAACCTGGACACTGATGACGAAGCTGGCGACGGGGATTTGGCGGCCGGCTCTTCTGCGCCTCCGCCCTCGAAGGAAAAGCTCGCGAAGTGCAAGGCCAAGAAGCTCCGGAGGCCCAAGACGGGCGACAAGGCGAAGCCCGACGCTGGGGCTCGGAAGGACGAGCTTGGGGACGCCGAGCACCATGGGCGCATGCGCACAAAACCTCCGCTACCTGAGATCGACAATGACCTCGAGGAGCAGGCAGTACCGGAGCATAAGCCTCAAGCGAAGCGCAGGCGACGCAAGCGCCAGCCAACTGAGAAGGAGGTGGAGGCGCCGCAGGAGGCGGTCATCCCGCCGGCGCCACCGTGGCATTTGCTGCCGAGCCACTTCTTCCAGTGCCCGGTGTGCGGCGCGAAGAGTGCGCGTTGGGAACTGTACTTCAGCCACACACAGAACAGGGAGATGGGTTGGGCTGTCTGTAAAAAGCGGACCGAAACTGGCCAGTGGTGCAGTTTCAAGCGCTGGCACCCGCATAACTTCACCTCAGGCGACCTGACCTGACCGGACCTGAACTAGAGGCGCNGTGCAGTTTCAAGCGCTGGCACCCGCATAACTTCACCTCAGGCGACCTGACCTGACCGGACCTGAACTAGAGGCGCTTTTGGGAGTTTCCGAAATGGGCGTACTTATAACAAGGAGCCTACTATTTAGGGTACTATATTAGGGGGCCTACAGTTCCGGAAACACCCATATGAGGGAAGACAGCTCTCCTGCATGCGGCGACTACTGTGTCTTGNTGGGCGTACTTATAACAAGGAGCCTACTATTTAGGGTACTATATTAGGGGGCCTACAGTTCCGGAAACACCCATATGAGGGAAGACAGCTCTCCTGCATGCGGCGACTACTGTGTCTTGAACACAGCCTTGTTGCGGACATCTGCAGTCCTTTTCTTTGCAAGCGCTGAGCTGGAAGCGAGGGTGCCTGGTGCTCTGGTTGCCTCTCAAAGCCTGTGAAGACAGCCTTCCTGCATGCGGCGACTGTGCCTTGAACAAGGCGACCCTTGCCGCGGACATCTTCAGTCCAAGTGCTTGCATGCGCTGAGCTGGAAGCGAGTGTGCCTGCTGCTCTGGTTGCCTCAAAGACTGTGTACAACTTTCCTGCATGCTGCGACTGTGTCTTGAAAACAGCGATCCTTGCTTCGGACATCTTCAGTGCAAGTGCTTGCAAGCGCTGAGCTGGTTGACCTTGCGGCACATGCCTGTCTTTAGCCATGCAGCCATTTTGGGGTTGGGGGGTCGGGTTGAGGCGGGGGTGGCCTTTCGCAAGTGCGCCGCCCTAGCCTCTTGCTTTCACATTTTTTGTTGTTGTTGTTTCTTCTTTTTGTTCCGCTGGCCAGGTACCTCGTGTCCTCGAGAACCTCATCGCGTCCCGGCCTCAGTCCTTCCCCACTGTTGCAATGTGATTTTTGCCCAGTGCGCAGTCGCAGCCGCAGTTGCAGTTTCATTCTCACTGTCAGTGTTACTCGCACGGTGCATGTCGGTTGCGCTGTCGCTCGCATTCGTTTTACTCGCACGGTGAATGTCGGTTGCGCTGTCACTCGCATTCGCAGTCGCAGTCGCAGCCAGTCGCACTTGCGGTGTCACCCTCACTCCATCACGTTGACTCGGAATCTCAATCTTAGACTCACACTCACTTGCAGTCGCAGACTGATAGGATAGCAAGTCGTCCGTCACTCACTCCGTTTGCTTTCCTTGACAGGTTGGAAGTCGTCCGTCACTCACTTTGCTTCCTTGTCCTGATAGGTTGGCAAGTCGTCCGTCACTCACTTAGCTTCCTTCTGCTCATAGGTTGGCAAGTCGTCCGTCATTCACTCTGCTTCCTGCTCCTGATAGGTTGGCAAGTCGTCCGTCATTGACGCTGCTTGCTTCTCCTGACATGTTGGCAAGTCGTCCGTCACTCACTCTGTTTGCTTTTCTTGACAGGTTGGACGTCGTCCGTCACTCACTCCGAGGTTGCAAAGTCGTCGGTCACTCACTCCGTGTGCTTCTCTTGCAACGTTGTAAAGTCGTCGGTCACTCACCCTTCGCTGTGTCGACGTTTCTCCTTATTCGGTTTGCCTCGCGACCCGGCGCGAACTCGCAATTTGACCTGAGGTATAACATGTGCTACAACATTCAATCGGATCCCCCCCACCACATTCCAAATCCGAATGTCGAACCCCCCGGTTCTGATTCAGTCATCATATCCTTTTATACGATGGCGACGGTGACGATGACGACAATGACGATGCTGATGAAGCTCAGTCCCAGTCCCACGTTCACTCTCATTTTCACTCTCCCTTTAACAACCAGCTTCAGGCACAGTCCCTGCCGCAGTGGCACTCACTCTCATTCTCTATTTCAGTTTCTTGTTCACATTCCGTCGAAGTTTCACTGTCACTTGAGCTCTCACTCCCAGTCGCAGTCGGGGTCGCACTCTCATCTTCACATTCACTTTCAATTTCATTTTCACTCTCACTCACCGTCGCTCGCTTTCACTTGCAGTCGCAGTCGCACTCACCTTCACTTGCCGTTTCATGTTCATGTTCAGTCCCAATCGCACTCACAGTCCGAAGCGACCTCGCAACACGACCTAACGCATAATATGTGATACAACATTCAACATTGAAATATCGGATCCGCTCCCCACCTTTAAAAATCCGAATGTCACACCGCCCGGCCCGTATTCATTCATAATTTTTCTTTACTGATGACGACGGTGACGCTGACGACAATGACGATGTTGATGAAGCTCAGTCCCCGTCGCAGTCCCACTTTCACTCGCTCCTTCACTTTATTACACAGTTTCGCTCAGAGTCACCGTCGCAGTGGCACTCACTCTCATTCTCAATCTCAGTTTGACGTTCACTTTCCGCCGACGTCGCATTTTCAGTGTTACTTGCGCTCCCACTCCCCGTCGCCGTCCCTGCTGGGTCATCCTCACCTTCACTCTCAGTTTCATTTTCATTTTCACACACCCTCGCAGTCGTTGCCGCATTCTCGTTCTCACTCGCAGTCGCAGTCGCTCTCGCCTGAACTTGCCGTTTCATCTTCACTTCCAATCGCTGTCACAGTCGTATAGTCGCCGTCGCACTCGCAGTCGCGTTTTAGCGCTCATTTCCATTTTCAGTTTGATCCATTCTCATGCTCAGTCGCAGTTGCGCGCGCAGTTTCACACCCATTTTCCATTTTGTTTCCCTCTGTAGGGAATATTGACTTCGTGTTGGAGCTGACTTGGACTTCGTTTCTCAGCCACACCAATCTAGAGCATTGCTACTCTGTCATTGTATTCATGGATATGATGAAATAGAATCAGAAGTAGAATGGCGAACAGACGGAGAATCCTCTTCAGCCTGAGCCGGGAGGATGTAGAGACCGGCAGCCATGTTGATGTTGCGATTTTCAGCAGAAGGCATGACATTCTCGAGAGTTGTGCTGAATCACAAAAGATGATGTGAAGACGATGCGGTCTTTCAGTTGCTCTCTTGATTCTATGCATGCAGTGCTGAGATGCCACTTGCATTGTCTGCACCATGTTGCAGCTTACCATCGGAATTGAGTCCTTGAGCTGCTTGAGCTTTTCCTCACTGGTGCATTCATTCAGCCTCGAGATTCGCCTTCGTGCAGTGGCCTTCGCTATTCTTCCTCTTGCTGCCTTTGTGGCTTGAGCCATGTCCCAGTCGCGGTTCGGGTCGGAGTTCGGCGAGCCCAAAATCATTCCCAAGGGAAGGAACAGTCCTCAGCCGGAGCCTGAGTACGAGTACGAGTTCTACTCAGATGACAGTTGGTATTACGACTCAGACGAAAATGACATCCGCTACTGTGCGGATGAGGAGTTCAGCGAGCAAGACGACGACTCCGCCTTCGACTTCGGCGATGACAATCAAGAAGCAAACGAGAATGCCTTCATCTTGGACAGCGTGAATGAGAACTTGGATTTGGACTTCGCCTTCGACAACAATAAGGCCAAGGGCGATAAGAAGCGGAAGGCCGAGGAGCCGTTGTTTTCCGGCCGCAAGGGCAAGGACCGCAAGGGCAAGGGCCGCAAGGGCAAGGGTCGCAAGGGCAAGGGCCAGGGCAAGATGAAGGATCACGTCGCCTTCGTGAACAAGGGCCGCTGGGGCAAAGGCCGCTGGGGCAAAGGCCGCTGGAACAAGGGCCAGGGCAAGGATGACGTCGCCTTCGCCTTCGTTAACAAGGGCCGCAAGGAGGGCCAGAACCGCTCACCACTTCCAAGGCGCCGACAGCGTACCTGAGCCACAAGCTTGCCGTGTGCTAGGAAAAAATGAGCCGTGCTGCTGCTTTTGTGGGTCATTTCCACGGCCTTGATTGTTGCTGATGCTGACTGAGTCAGACAGAGACAGCGCCAAGGTCGTGCTGCGGTGGACTCGAGCAGCTGTCCAGGCGCGGGACCTATGGAAGAGGTAGATAACAGCAGCCATGTCCCAGAGATTTTNGATGCTGACTGAGTCAGACAGAGACAGCGCCAAGGTCGTGCTGCGGTGGACTCGAGCAGCTGTCCAGGCGCGGGACCTATGGAAGAGGTAGATAACAGCAGCCATGTCCCAGAGATTTTTGCCAAAGGATGGAATTACAAACTGCAAGGCCGAGTGTCCTGCTGCGTGAGAATTATGATCAAATGCCGCACAAGTGTCGGTGATGCTTTGCTCAGTCAGACCTCTCTGTTGCATTTGCTGTGCGGTGTGCATTTCCGGTCTGCTGACATGATCCGATTCGATGCCAGGGCCTTCTTGCCGTGGACTCCAGCCGCTGCCGAGGCACCGGACCGTTTCATTGCTTGCACACGTGGCCTTTGCCCAGATTTTTTGTTGGCCTTCGTCTTGGTAGTGCTGCTAGGTTACAATTGAGAATCTCAGACGTGTGTGCCATCGCAGCAAGTACTGTGAATGTCTGCATTTCATGCGTAAATTCTGTGGGAGATGCACTTGTGTGTTGCAAGCTGGTGATGAGAGCAAGCCAAGACCGCATTTTCACCTTTCAGCCCCCAGCGGGGTTTAAGTGAATTGAAAGGGTTAGCCCCCCGCGAGGTTTCAGTAAATCGAGGTGCTTCAGCCCCCAGCNGGTGATGAGAGCAAGCCAAGACCGCATTTTCACCTTTCAGCCCCCAGCGGGGTTTAAGTGAATTGAAAGGGTTAGCCCCCCGCGAGGTTTCAGTAAATCGAGGTGCTTCAGCCCCCAGCTGGGTGTCAGTGAATTGAAAGGGTTAGCCCCCCGCGAGGTTTCAGTAAATCGAGGTGCTTCAGCCCCCAGCCCCGCGAGGTTTCAGTAAATCAAGGTGCTTCAGCCCCCAGCGGGGTTGAAGTGAATNCATATCCCTATGTGGGTTTAAGCATATGCTTTTGAGAGCATATGGGTATGCCAGTTGTAGCATAAATTATATTACTTCCCCATATAAACGGTGATGCATCCGAAAGCATACGTTTCTGCGCATTCTGGCATATGCTGGAAGTGGCAACGGGGCACAGTGATGAAGGGGCGAGTTCATCAAAAAACGAGGGTTTAGGGTTTAGGGTTTAGGGTTTAGGGCTTGCGCAAGGCACAGCGAGAGTACCCTCGCCGGTTGGGCGTGTGATCGATGCGAATTCATCGGCCTCGGAGTGCGCATGGAGGCACGGAGACTGGGGCCTTGTGTCGGCCGCGTCAGTT
>BGNK01006084.1:0-20197 GCA_003297005.1 Symbiodinium sp. clade A Y106
GCTGCCATCGCTCATCTACAGTTTCACCGAAGACCCCCAAAGACAAAAACAACCGACCAACCAAGAAGGGAGCCCCAAACCAGCAACCCTGGGCCTCTGTCTTGGGCCGCGGGGCTTCAACATCATTGACACCATCATCATCATCGTCGTCGTCGTCATCGTCGTCATCGTCACCATCATCATCACCATCGTCCATCATCGCCGTCATCAGCATCGTCACCATCATCATCACCATCGTCCATCATCGCTGTCATCATCATCGCCACCACCATCACCGGCAGCATCATCAGCACCATCATCACCACTATACCTTCTTCCTCATCTACCGCCTGTATTATGGTTATCGTCTGCTACTGCTACTGCTACTGATACTGCTACTGCTACTGCTGCTGCTACTGCTGTTGCTACTGCTACTGACTGCTTCTACTACGACCGTAAAACGCTCACAAGCAGCACCATGTAGAAAACCCTGAGCATGCTGCCTTGCTGCATAGTTGACGTTCTAATTAATGCAGTGATACTACGGGGTCGTGAATGCATGATGCATGTTGTGGTGTTAGTCCGTATACTGTATGATGCTCACGCCCCTGAGACCCCTCTCACAGGCTCCTCCCTACTTGCCGAAAAGCAATCCTGTCTCTTCAGCCTTGCGAATGGCGGCGGCCTGACAAACATAGGCAGCTGACTGTCGTCGACCAAGATTACCTCCTGCTTCTGGGCTAAGGATCTGAGCACAAGATGGCACAAGCACGTCAGCATGACGAGGTATGCGGAGGCTGGCTTTCTGGACAGGGCAGCTCGGCTTTTGAAAGTCAGCTATGGGAAGTTGTAAGCGAGTAGGAAGCATTCTTCACGAGCGAACAGGGTCAATGCATTCTGGCCGAGGCACCCCGATCATCGGATCAATGCGCTGCCACCGTACCCGCTCGACACGATGGGTTTCACCATACACGAGCACTTCCTGGGTGCAAAACAATTCTCTTGGGCGCTCAGGATTGCTCAGGGTTTTTAAGAACATTGAGGCACACCGAGCCCTAAAGCCCCATGCCTCCAACAAATGCTAGATCTGACCTGCAAACCCCAAGTGCAAGCCTTGAACCCCGCCCAGAACCTTTCACGGAGGCGCCAGGTTTACAGTCTTTAGGTTCTTTCTTTGTCGGCTTTTTCCTCCCTGCCAAAGTCGGAATGCCTCCCTGGTGGAAACAGTTCGGACAACCGATCAGCGCGGCCTGAACCAAAACTCATTTAAGAGAACCTGAACCTCGACCCCCCCACAAACAACCCCTGGGCACGCACGACAGCCAGGCATTAGAGTGAATAAGGAGCCTGTTCAGTTTGGTGGAAACTCCCCGCACTGGTTTAGAGAGGTTTGGAGTTTGGGGTCATGTTCAAATCCAATCCGACCTTCGACTCAGGACTTCTCTGCATCAAGAGTATAGGTTGAGCGGCTTCGGGTTGGAGGGCGAAGTTTACTACTTGGAACGGCGTAGAGGGCCGAAACGCGGGCCTACTGCCACCGAAAATCGCACCTGGGATCCAAGAGCAGAAACTGAACCCTAAACCCTAAAACCCCAAATCCTAAACCCGAAACCCTACACCCAAGATCCTTAAACCCGAAACCCGAAGCTCTGAGTGGTCAGGGGTCGAAGACATCCCCCGGCTTCTCGTAGCCGTCCAGCCCGATCGTCCAGTTCAAGCCTGGCTTTTTGGGGCTTCTGGGGTTGTGAGTTTTAGGGTTCGGGTTTGGGGCTTCTGGGTTTGAGCTGGGGAATAAATCCAGGGTCCGGGATTAAAGCCCGTGTTTGGTGTGCCTTTCTGTGCTCATGGTTATCCGTCTTGGCTTGCGCAGCAAGACAACGTGATCAGCGGCTTCTACCGCTCATATCGCAAGAGGCCTGTCCACGGCTTAGAGTGTTCTGTTTGTTATGTGCTGAAGGGGGTTTATTATGGCCTTTCGGGCTTATGGTCCTGGGCTCAAGGTGCCCGTCTGTGTGGCACTTGGAGTGATCGGCGTCAGGGTGCGGACAGTTCGGGCTTTTAGAGCCTTGACCTTATGAGGGTTCCCTGCTTTCCAGGTTGAGGGCTTTTGAAGCTGGGTTTGAGCTTTCGGGTTTTCAATCGTCGCGCTTTAAGTCACGGCAGCCGGGGCTTGCGCCTACACGCAGCCAGACGCGGGAGTCCGGCCACTTCGGTGAGTCGTCAGGCTTGTCATCTGCCGGGACCGAGTTCGAGCTCTTGGCCACGATTCCCTTTCAGCTGCCGGTACCGAACATGGGACTGTACTGCGATAATAGCAGCTGTTCCCTGAATTCAAACCCCCCTGAAAGAAGGAGTCAAGCCAGAGACCCATAACCCCTGACATCCTAAGGGGTACTTAACCTGGAAGCCTCAGACTCGGAATACCGACACCTCTGAGCAGTCGCATCACCACTTATTTTTATTCCGGAAGCCCAACACAACGCATCTGACCCTCAAGGCCTTTCAAAAACCTCAAACTTCAAGCCACGATTAAAAAAAAAACGAAACAATACAACTAGACTCCCCCCCCCCTCCAAAAAAAAAACTACGTGGTGCCTCGGGTTTTGGCATCACCGACTTCCGGACCTTCCACCTGCGGCTTAGGGTTTAGGGCTGCCGCGCGGCTTCAGGGATTGAAGATTCCGAGTCAAGGTTTAAGGTGGCTTCGGAAGCCCTTCTGGAGCCCTGTGGATCCTACCGAGCCGTCGTCGGATCTACTCCAAGGTTTGCAGACTTCAGCTCGAAGGTGCTTCGGGATGCCAGCTTGCAGGGAATCCTGACCTGGGGACAACAACTTACATTGGCCCATGCTCCAGAAGCAGCAGAACTTTGGAACTGTGGCAAGGGGGGATGGGAACAGATGATGTCTAAGACTGTTGGTGATAAAACTCTGCTGTGGTGGTAACCATGCTTCGGCATGTCATTGGGATGCCGTCCTCAATCGCAGCAACTCCGTGCTCACTGGCAACTAATGATCCATGCCTCTCCTGGATTTTCACGCAGCAACTTACATCACTTGCGAGAAAATGGTTCTTGGTTCTCCCTGGCTCCTTCCTAGAGGAGGCACTTGGTATCTGCTGTTGCCCATGCTTCGCTGCTCACTGCAAAGAGCCTCCGAAACAATCCCAAACCCAAAACCTCCAAATCATCATTTCCGACAGCCTTGTACTCGACGGCGGCACGCGCATTCGGAACCTTGAGCGGCTTCAGAAAACAAGGCCACAAGCGTGGTCAAGCCTTTAACGCTGCACGAAAATGAAACAGTTACTACTTTATCCGCAGGTCGTTTTACCGCTGCGATGTCCACTGTTGCCGATTCGTTGTGGTCACTGTGATATCCTGTATCCTTTCTTTGAGACTGCTTGGCATTTGCTTGACATGCCATTGTTGCTGCTGCTGTGTTGCTACTGACTGAAACTCCCAAACCAACTTCTGCGCACAAATCCGAAGAGAGGCGGGCATGGAGAATGGCCAAACACATGCTTTGCGTAAACATGTCGACTGCCTTGGCCAGCTCAAGTTCTGTTCTTCCCACACCGTGAAGTTTTGGGTAGCACCGAACACTAACTCAGACCAAGTCTTCTGGGTGTACCTCCACATGACTCCATGTACACGTGACTCTGTTGCCCCGGTGCCCCATAGCTTCCTGGTGCTCTTTACCGTGTGCCATGTACTACACACGGTGCAGGGTGACCCATATCCGGAAAATCCTGCAAATGCGAGCCAGCCGCTGATGGGTGAATGACCCTGTTCCAGTTGAAGTCCTTCCAAGATCTGCCACTCTCCGGGTCGAAATAAGGGTCTTGCCGCAGCTACAGTGGCTCAGGCCACAATGAGCAGTCATGACCCGACAGGCAGCCGAAGCCAAGGACCTGCGCCCTTGCCAAATGCAGGGTTGAAAGTCTGACCTCACACCTGAAGCCAGTGATGCTGCAGACGAGTTATGCCCAAGACACTAAGTCACCAAGTCGCTTCAAACCCTGAAAGCTTCCAACTCAAATCCCGAGTCATGAGCTCCTCCAGCAGCTGGAAGGACTCACGCCCCTCGGAGCCCAGCTGCACGAAGAAATGGAAGCAGGTGCCTTGTCGGGAATGGCTTTCGAAAGCACCGGTCGGGACTTGGGCTGTAGGGATGGCGATGGTGATGGTGCGGTTGATGATGATGCTGTCATTGATGATGAATATGAATGGGATGGATGGATGGATCGAGGGAGGGAGGGAGGGAGGGCGGGAGGGACGGACTGACGGACGGACGAATGGATGAGGATGATGTTGAGGAGGCGGAGGAGGAGGAGGAAGAGGAGGAGGAGGAGGATCATGACGACATGGACGATGAAATGAAGACCTCGGGGCGATATCCATAGTTGCTACGAGTCGAAACCAATCATTGCAACAGTCATGAATATGAGACCGCAGAATTGACGCTGGCCAAAGTGCCGGCCCAAGGCAGCTCGCGTAGTCTCGAGCCTTCCGGAGCGAAATTGTCGGGAGCTCAAAGGTTTGTCGAGGGTTTTGACACTAGGGTTTAGGATGAGGGCTGATGGTTTCGGGCGGAGCGGGGCTTTTTGCACACCCCGAAAAAGCTCCTCATGCTCACTTTCTCGCTTGGGGTCCTTTTTCGCGCCCTGTTCAGATCCTGAGTGTTTGGGCTCTAGGGCAGAGGGAAGAAAAGACTTTGTTAAGGATGCATAAAACAACCTAACCGGCCATACAGGGTTTCTTCACGCCCTGGTTTTTGGGAACAGGGAGCAAGCCGCTGGAAAGAGACTAGAGACTTTGAGAACAAGGAGCGAACCTTTCGAAAGAGACTAGAGCATTTGAGAACAAGGAGCAAACCGGTGGAAAAAGCTTACAGAGTTTGCAAACACGGAGCAAACCGCTCGAAAGAGATTAGAGAAGTTCAGAACAAGGAGCAAACGGCTCAAACACGACTAGAAAAGTTAGCAAAAAAGAGTAAACCGCTCGAAAAGGACAAGAGTTTTTCAGAAAAAGGAGCAAGCCACTCGAAAGAGACTAAGGAATTTTAAAACAAAGAACAAACCGAGCGACAGAGACTAGAGAATTTGAGAAAAGGGAGCAAACCGATCGAGCAAAAAAAGTTGATAACACAAGGAGCAAACCGCTCGAAAGAGACTAGAAAATATGAAAGCAAGGAGCGAAGCAAACGAAAAAGAATAGAGAATTGACAGCAAGATGCAAACTAATCGAAAGGGACTGGAAGAACAAGGAGCACACTGCTCGAAAGAGACTGGGGAATTTGAGAATAAGGACCAAACCCTTCGAAAGCGACTAGAGAATTTGAGCAAGAGGAGCAAACAGCTCGAAAAAAACAATAACCGCTCGAAAAGGATTAGCGAATCTGAGGACAAGGAGCAAACCGCTCGAAAGAGACTAGAGAATTTTAGAACACGGAGCAAGCCGCTTGAAAACGGCTAAAGAATTTGAGGGCAACGAGTAAACCAAGCGAAAGAAACAACATAATTTCAGATCTGGGGGCAAGCCGCTCGAAAGAGACTAGATGTTTTGAGAACAAGAAGCAAGAGATTTACAGAATTTAATAACAACGAGCATACCGCCCGAAAGAGACTAGCGAATTTGAGAACAAGGAGCAAACCGATGGAAAGAGTCTTGATAGTTTGACTCGCAGAAGCAAACCGCTCGAAAGAGACTGGGGAAGCTGAGAACAAGGAGCAAACCGCTCGAAAGAGACTAGAGCATCTGAGAACAAGGAGTAAACCGCTCGAAACAGACTAGAGAATTTGAGAACCAGAGACTACTGGTTTTGAACAAGGAGCAAACCCCTCGAAAACCACTAGAGAATTTGAAAACAAGGAGTAAACCAAGCGAAACAGACAACAGAATTTCAGAAAAGGGGGCAAACTGCTCGAAAGAGACTAATGCGTTTGAAAAAAGAAGCGAACCACCAGAAAAAGATCCAGCGAATTTCAGAACAAGGGGCAAGCCGCTCCAAAGACGCTCGAGAATTTGAGAACACGGGAGCAAACCGCCCAAAACCTCTAGAGGATTTGAGAACACGGGAGCAATCCGTTCGAAACAAACAGAGGCTCTGAGAACCAGGAGGAAACTTCTCCAAAGGAACAGAAAAAGTAGCAAACCCTTCGAAAGAGACGAGAGAATTTGTGAACAAGGAGCAAAAGGCTCGAAACGAGCTAAAGAATTTCAGAGCAAGGAGCAAACGCTCGAAAAGGACTGGAAGATCTTGAGAACAAAGGGCAAACCAAGCGAAAGAAACTAGAGAACTTGAGAACAAGGAGCAAACCGCTCGAAACGGACTAGGGAAGCTGAGAAAAAGAGCAAACCACTCGAAAGAGGCTGGAGAATTTGAGAACAGGTAGCAAACCGCTAGAAAAGGATTTAGAAGTTTGAGAACAAACAACAAACCGCTCGAACGAGCCTAGAAGATTTGAAAACAAAGAGCAAACCGCTCGAAAGAGACTACAGAATTTCAGAACAAGGAACAAACCGCTCGAAAGAGACTAGAGAATTTGAGAACAAAGGGCAAACCGCTGCAAAGACACTACAGAATTTGAGGACAAGGAGCGAACCGCTCGAAACAGACTAGAGAATTTGAGAACAAAGAGCAAACCGATCGAAAGAGACTCGGGAGTTTGAAAATAGAGAGCAGACCAAGCGGAAAGAAACTAGGACTTGGAAAGAGGAAGAAATTCTGAGAACACAAGGAGCAAACCGCTCGACTGACGTTAGAAAACTTCAGAGCAAGGAGCAAGCCACTCGAAAAGGACTAGAACGAGCAAGCCGCTCGAAAGAAACTAGAGAATTTAAGAGTGAAGAGCAAACCGCTCGAAAGCAACTCGAGAATTTGATAACCACGAGCAAACCAGCCAAAGGAAAATAGAGAATCTGAGACCAAGGAGCAAACCGCTCGAAAGAAACTAGAGAATTTGAGAGTAAGGAGCAAGCCGCTCGAAAGAGCCTACAAACTTTGAGAACAAAGACCAAACCGCTCGAAAGAGACTAAAGAAGTTGAGAACACAAGGAGCAAACCGCTCGAAAACGACAAGAAATATTGACAACACGAGGAGCGAACCGCTTGAGAAGGACTAGAGAACTCGGGAACAATTGCAAACCGCTCGAAAGAGACTTGAGAATTTGAGAACAAGGAGCAAACCGCTCGAAAAAGCTTACAGAGCTTGCAAACACGGAGCAAACCGCTCGAAAGAGACTAGAGAAATTGAAAACAAGAAGCAAACCGCTCGAAAGGGACTAGGGCATTATAGAACACGGAGCAAACTGCTTGAAAAGGGCTAGAGAATTTGAGAACAAGGAGTAAGCCAAGCAAAAGAAACAAAATAATTTCATAGCAGGGAAGGGAGCGCGTGAAGGGCAGGAAGTCCGTCAAGGGCAGGGAGCCCGCGAAGGAAAGGGAGCCCATAAAGGGGCGAAAGCCCGGGAAGGGCAGGGAGCCCAAGGCGGCCAGCAAGCCCGCCAAAAACAGGGAGCTCGCGAAAACCCGGGAGCCAGCGAAGGGCAGAAAGGCGGAAGGGCTTGAAGGGCAGGAAGCCCGCGAACGGGAAGCCCGCAAAAGGCGGGGAGCCCGCTGAGGGCGTAAGCTCGAGCCCGGGAAAAAGCGTGACATTTGTTCCTCTTGCCTCAGGGGCCATTTGAAGCCCCCCCCAGGGCCCAATTAAACCCCATTGCGGCGGTGCATTCCTTAAGACCTCTATGTGGCAAGGGGTACACGAGACGACCTTTCAAAACCCGTCGTTGGGTTAGGAGGGCTTTTATCATGTCTCGATATGTCTCGATCCGGGCTGCAGAGGGGCCCACTGAAAGCCCTGTCCACTGAGTGGAAAGCTTTTGTTGGCCTGGATACGTGGCGATGTAGAAGAAAAATCCATGCGCGGGAGAGAAGGGATACAAATAAGACCCTGGACAGGGCGGAGGGCTTGCTTCGGACTCTGTCCATGCATGCCCGAGAAGCTGTTGAGCGCCGGGCAGGGCAGAGAAAAAGCCTTTCCGACAGTACCCAAAAACCCTACGGGGACCAAAAAGAACCCAGCCCGTTTCGGGCGTGGTGAATCGACGACGGCCACGACAAAGATGCCGATGCCGACTAAGCAGTTTGCTGCTGCATTCCACGGCCACTACCACACCTTCGCATTATTCTTTCACCACGACCATGCAAGCAAAAGAATCTGACAAAGCTTAGGACTCAGCCAGAAACAGTGCACGACCCCACAGACCTGCCAAGCATGGGAGCTTACAAAATCCGGAACACCTTTTTTCATACCCTGGCCTTGAAATCTTTGCAAAACAGCATGAAGCACCTGTGCGGCCTACGAACCTTGCCTAACCTTTTCCCAACCGAATGAACACGGCGAAGCCCTCTGACTCTAAACCTACCAAAGCCCTCGCAATCCAAAATCCCGGACATTCCTGAACCAACTGAATTCCCCAGTGCCATCAAGGCCTCGATCCCAGGTTCCGAACGCGGCTAATCGGAGGCGCCCAAGCTGTCGAAGCTGTGCATCGTTTAGCTCCTGCTTCGGGGCGTCAGTTCTTGGAGCTAAGATGTGTTGGCGATTACGTTCGGAAGCTCAGAGTTTGCAAAGGCTTGGCATTATTTTGCGGCTTGAGGATGTCTCCTTGACGGTCCGCTCCGCCGTTTGTCATCGCGCAAGTGCTCTTCACATTGGTTGCGGTATTGCTCAAGCAACATGCAACACAAAACCATTCTCAGCGCTTGGATGTGTGCAGAACGATGCCTCCTTCCGCATAAACCGAAGCCTACAAACCTTCGAAGTCTTCACGCACTTACAAGCTGATCTCGGGTTGCTTCGTGTTCCAAAGAACCTGAATCTTGTGCCGTGAACCCTGGGTCTCCTTCTGCCCCGTGCGCTCAATGGAGACCTTCTTCCTGAAGTTATCATGGACTGACTTGCACTACGGTGTCGCGAAGGAGTGTGGGGGTCAGGCAGGGCGATAGTCTTCGGGACATCAGCCAATCGGACCGGAAAAGGCAGGTTCGATATTGCAAGCGCCCCGCACGCCACCGAACCGTCCGGGTTCCGGTCGCAGTTCGCGGTTCGCAGACGCTGAGTTGGTTTCGGGTTGCATTTCGTGGGAGCTTCAGGAACGGACCTTGAGGCAAAACATGCGAGCACAGGTTCGGACCAAACTTGGCGAAGCTGATGCGGCAGGTTAGGGTTAGTTTCGTTGGGCCGTTTCGGGTCCTTGGCGGGGGGGTGTGGCTGTTGCAGAACGCGGCGGTTTACAGCCTTCGCACTTGTGCGGTTCGGCGTCTCACATTGAAGAGGAGAAGAGTGACGATGGAATGAGCATGTCCACGAAAAGCCCTAAGACGCAGCGGGAAACAACGCCGCACCCCAGCTCCAAAGACTCACTGCAGCCCGCGAGGCACATCCAGACCTTCATCTACTCTGCGCTGCAGAGACAAGCAGAAGACGTCACACTGCTCACCCTGTGGCCGAGGATGCAGTTTGTAGGGTAGGAACTGCAGCCTAGCTGTCTTGCAACTCGTCACGTGAAGAGCTAGTCGAAGGAAAAGCTAGTGTGAAAGTCCCAATACTGGTACTTGTGCTGTGCTGTTAGTCGTTGTGGTGGCAGGAATGGTTGTCGTCCTCGTAGTGTGCGCTGCCTGCAGTGGTCCTAGCCCAATCACGATCGTGACAACGATAGTGGTGAAAGCATAAGGTCATCAGCATGTTCATGCAACTACTGTTACTCATTGCATCCACCCCCATGAGCAGCTGCCACAGAAGCAGCCGCCGCACAGTACCCACCACCACCACGATCACTACATCACCAGCAACATCACCAGCATCATCATGATCATCATCACCACCGCCATCATCCGCACAATTATGTTTGGCACTTCAGGCACCATAACAACAGCAGCACCCTTCCACCACCACAGCACAAGCATCAAAGAGCAGCATCACTATTGCCAAAGCATCACCATCGTCGCTATAGAAAAGAGAACTAGTTGCCCATATTCGCGTCCGTACTCACCTTGTTATCATCACGGTCATCGCAGTCAGATTGGTCTCCAGCATCACCATCATCATCAACAACAACAATAACAACAATGTCCTCATCATCATACTCATCACCAGCACCAAATCCGTCACACAATCACCACCACCACCACCACCATCAACCAGACGCAGACTACGCCTGGCTCTCATCATTTCCACGTACATCACAACCATCGTTGTTATCAGTGTCATGGCCGTCATGTCACGGTCACCAGCAGCATGATCAGTCTCACCACCATGAGACTCACCATCAGGATAAACCAGAGTCCTCTTCTTCGGCAACAGCGGCAACGACTACAACAACGACAACAAGAAGAACAACGATGACGACCACGAAGACCACGACGACGACAACAAGAAGAAGGAGACAAGCATCAGCACTACTCTTAGCATCAGCATAATAATTTTGTTCTTCGTATGCTTATCATCGCGTTACGATTCTGTATGTTCACGTTCAGCTTGTTCTGTTTCATCATGGTTTCGATTGCCTTTGTCTTTTCGACGGTCGCTGACTGGCCTTGAGGTACCAACAGCGGCCGTCGCTACCATCGTCCGGGCCACGCACAGCCGAAGGGTCTCGATCCGCCCAGGCAGCCGGATACCTGGGCGGGCACGTGGTTGCAGGGGTCAGGGTCACATGGGGTGTTGCTTGTGGTGAGCAAAAACCTTGACTTTCCAGATTTGGAAGTTGGAACCCGAAGACCCGGGATCGAAGCGCCGCAGATCGAAGACGATCAGCCGGAACCATAGGAGAACCAAAAGCAGCCAGAAACTTACAAGATCCACCGCCCGAAGCCAAGGCCCTACGTATGCAGCCGAGGCGCAGAACCTGCTCCGAGTCGCGGTTTCTGAGGATCTGGAACTGACCACCTGACTGGCTCACTGGAAGGAGAAATTGGAGGAACAAGAAATTCACGCCCGATTCCACCTGGGCGAATGAGGTGAACCTCGAAGGTCCAGCTGCCATCGGCCTGTTGCACCATGGGCTCCTTGGCTCTTCGGGCAGCCGAGGGCTCTGGAGCTTTGGGGCTCACGGCTCAGAGCCTGGAGCGATGCAATTGGAGGGCAACCCCGGGGGTCCGAGGGCCAAGCGTGGATGCAGGGTTTCAACTCTTGTGGTTTGTCCCATGAAGGCATCCTGAAAGCCATGCACCTGCGACCAAAACCGCTAGCGCTGCAAGGTGCTCTTCTGTGCGCGAGCTAGAAATGGCCGAGGATCAATGCCCCAGCCATTGAAGTCAGCGGTGATGAAGTAGGCGCCCTTTTTCAGGTCCTCCTCAGCCGGTAAGAATCGCGAAACTCCGAGCAGTCTTCCTGAACCCATGTCCTGTCGCCCCCACCAAGCCCAAAACATCGATCCAGAAACCCTTCTAGTGCTTCGAGTTTTGGATGGATGGCTCCAGAATCCAGTGAGGAGGACTTCAAAAGTTTCTGCTGCTGGTTTGTACTTTGGGGGGCTTGGAATCTGAGGTTCTGAGACGGAGCGCGACCTGCAACATAAATTTGCAGCCCCTAACCTTAAACCGCAAAGCCCGACATACTCACACCAGATCCAAGAACCGAAATTTAAGAAGAGCATTCCTCAGATCTGCTAGGGCACTACTGGCACCAAGGGCTGATCCAGACGTTCCCAATCCTGAGCGGCGCTAACCAATCGGGGCGAGGCCCTTCAATGGTGTCCAGAGATTGGGGCTTCTGGGTCTGGTAGGTTAGGCTATACATGGTTTTGGGGCTGCGGCTTGTGCTCAGCTGAGTTCTTGGGGGGTTTAGGTGCTAAGAGAAGGGTTGCATGCCTTGCCACTTAAAGCTTCAGCCGAAGCGAGACTTTGCAATTTAACGACAGCTAGGCCAATGCCGTTCTCCTAACACCCATCTCGACTTCTCAATGTCCTACCCTACCTCAACGCGACGGGAACCAACAGACCCTGCTTTGTTTTTAAGGGCTGGCTAAACCTGAGCGTGCATAGGGTCCAAATGCACGCTTGCGTGCACATCTCGCAAGGTCCCAGGGGTAAGACGATTGCTTTGGCTGTCTTCGGATCACGGCAGTCTCGGAAGATGTGATCCCAGTATGGACAGCCTACCAATGTCACTGTGTGAACCGCATGAGCTGACCTGCGAATGGTGCTCAAGAGACTTGGTTGGCTGCCGTCTGTACTGCGAATTCCGAGGGTCGATCCCTCACCCCCCTGTTCAGCACGGCTGCTGGACAGAGCTTCACATATCCAAACGCCCCAAATTGAAACGGTGGCAAGAAATGGCAGGGGCCTGGAATCAGCTCGCGCTGCTGTTGGGGTGGTCGCGGCAATGCCAAATCAACTGTACAAAGGCTACCCATCGGTGTTCTGCACTCTAGCACGGCTTGCATTCATAGCCATAGCACCAATAATTCCAGAAGCCAAGAATGCGGCCTTTGGCGCAGTGTTTGCCGCACCTACCTTAGCCATGAGCACATTGCTACCTCTTGCTATGGTCCTCGTCTTTTCATTTTACAAACGTTAACTAGGGAACTCCATGCACCCGATCCCTGGTGGTCTGTTTGGAAGGATATGCTGGAATCCGCAAGCTTTGCCATGAACGCCAAACAGACGACACCGTGTCCGGCTAAGCAGTTGCAGGCTGAGGCACAAAACAGCAGGTTGGCAGATTTCATGTGGGCGCTGTCCCACGTGGCCCTGAGCTTCGTGTTCGGCGCTGACACCTCCGCGCCGATTGCCTTCGAGCAAGCTAGCGAATAAACAAGGCGTGCTTGGTTCATGAGGCGCTGACCTCAAAACACTGAAACTACAAGACTATGTCACGTCTTCTCGAAGGCCACTGTTTCAGCTGCCGAAGGTTTGGGGGTTGCCTCTCTCAGCCGCAAACAATTCAATCCGAGTGCCAAGGCTTTCATGATAAGCCGAAGTCTCTTACCCTGCATCCACTAGGCTGAACCTGCAGGTGCTGAGTGTCCCTACTCTTCCGATCATTGCTTCCCCGAAGCCTGGGCGACGGCTGCATCACCGTCCAATGGCTGCTGCGGCGCTTCTGCTGGCTGTCTCGCCACTACCTGCTCAGGTGCTGACAACTCACTTAATTCACTAAGCGTTGGGTTATGGTTGAGTTCTGACTGAGACACATCGCTGAAAGCTGCGGATGAAAAGATGCAGCAACGGTTTACTGTAGGTGCCGCGCCAAGGGCCGAGGACCCCCCAGAAGGTCGAAACCTCCAAGAGTTCGTTCCAGCCCGCATGCCCTTCACTCTGAACTCGAAATCCCGACAGTCCCATCTCAGCCCAGAAGCTGCGAACTTGCCCGTCCTTGGCAGGGGCGGAGTGCGCACTTCCCCGGAGGGAGGAGTTGGTGCCGTTCTGCTCCGGGCACTCTAAGCAGCCGCAAGCCGACCCAAGTGTAAAGACGTGGAACCAACCTGGGCCGGTGAACACTCAGGGCTCAGGGCGGCTCAGGGATGGAGCTCCAAGGACCCAAACGGACCGACTTTGCACACCAGGAAGCATCCTCCAGTTGGCAGCTGAGGCCGCACTTGCAGTAGAGGAAGCTATTCCAGAACTCTCTGCCAGATCTTCGGGTGGCAGAGCGACATGGCAAGTGAAGGCAATGGCGCGGCACAAGGCCCTACCACTAGCAGAATCACCGGAACAGCAACCTCATGCAGCCGGACTTTTGGTCAGCACCAGGACTACATTACACCTTAACGGGCCTAGGGAAACTCTGACCTGTCTCGATCTCATCAGGCAAGAGCACAAGCTGAGCACGGGGCCACCAGGCGCCATTTCCTGGGCTCGAGAATCCGGAATGCAGCTGCGTTTTCGTTTCGCATAGAGGGGATACTTCGGCGATCGAGTGCCGAAATCAGTGCGTCTCAATCCGATGTTGGACGTCACACACTAATTCACACGGGGATGAGTGGAGGGCAACGCTCAACGCCTCGGCAATGGCAGAGTTCGGGAACAGTCGTAATTAATCGCAATCAGCCCCACTTGCCTCAAAAGCCTTTAGCTGGTTTGGTTTCGAAGGGCGATCCTTCCACTCCGCCCTTCAAAGACTAAACCATCAAAGCCAAAAGCCCTCCAACACTTCAGACCCGAAGATGTCAATGCCACGTGGAACAGACCTCTACTCGAAAAGCCGAGCGATTCGCGGCTGAGCACAATCCCCGAAATACAGCAGACAAGCAAAATGTCAACGTCGGGACCGAAACCTGTTGCCTTGCATCCGAGAAGTCCTGTCACAAAAAACTACCGATCCTCTCCGAGCCCTCCCAAAGTCTCCAACTTGGATCCGTAAGCACCTATATCACGGACCCTGTACCCCTTAGACGCTAAAACCCTGAACCCGAACCCTAAAACCCTAACCCCTAAACTCGATAAACATCCTGAACCCTAAACGTCGCAAGCCCTGGGCTTCCGGCCCGTTGATGGCCAGCCGCACCTTCCACGCAGAGCCGGCGAGGCCCCGGCCTGTGGCCTCCAGGCAGACTTGTATCATCGGCGCGCGCGCGCATACATGAATGTTGATGCATATGTATGTATGCATGTATGTATGCATGTATGTGTATGTGTGTATGTGTGTATGTGTGTATGTGTATGTGTATATGTATATGCAAACGTACATGTATATGTATATGTAAATGTACACGTATATGTATATGTACATTACATACATATATATGTATATGTATATGTATATGTATATGTATATAGGTCAATCTGTAAAAAATACGTATATACATATATATATATATATATACATACATATATGTATATGTACATATATCTATACATATATATATATATGTATGTATATACGAGTGTGCATTTATGCATATACACTTACACGCACACACACACATAAAGTGTAGACTTGCATATGTACGCATGGATGGATGCATGTATGTATGTATGTATATGTGTGGGCATGCGGGTCTGCGGTTATGTGTGTATGTGTGTAGCATGTGTGTGGGTAACAAAACCTAAGAATACATGACGATATATTTTGATATAACATAATGTAGTTTAACATAACGTAACATAAAAGAACACAAAAAAGTACTGTGTGAAACATTTAACGTCATGTAATGTTACTGCAGTGTAGTGTACGATAGCATAATGGTATGTAGGTATGTAAATCACTGTGCATACACAGATACAAAATATATAATATTATCTATGTGTATAGATAGATCTAGATACAGATATAGATGTAGATGCAGATACAGATATAGATACAGATATAGATATACATACAGAAACTGATATAAATATAGATGTAAATATAGACATACAGACAGATATTGACATAGAAATAAGTATAGACATAGATGTAGAGATAGATATAGGTATAGGTATAGGTTCGCATGCATGCGTATGTATGCATATGTATGCATAATATGTATGGATATGTATGCACATGTATGCATATGTATGCATATGTGTGCATATGTATGCAGACGCGTGCATATCTATGCATGCATGCATGTATGCATGTATGTATTATGTGATGGGTGCGTGTGTACACAGCAAGCACACCTGCTTGTGAACCTGATCATCTTTCAATTTCCTGTATTCATGAATTGATTGAGTCAACTACATGCTCGTTTGTTTTCCTATGAACTTGCAGATCTAAGTTAAACTGGCTGCTTTGCGGCTGTAAGTTTCAGCTTTACGGCTAACAAATTATCAATATAGGTCTGGGATTGTTCAAGGAACATGTTAGGTTGCCGAGCTCTAGTGGCGCTAGCGGCATGTTTTCTAAAAGGATCCTTCTTTGGGGTCTCTGTCGCGTTTTGCAAATGATTGGAGGCATTCGCGGTAGATGCGGTTCAAGAAGTGAAAGCTTCAGGATTCGTTGGTGGGACGCTGATAACCCAAAGCGAAGACCTGCTCATCCCGGATGTTCCGGACCCTGCTGGTAATTCCCAAGACCACGCCCGAAACGCTATGCACGAAAGGGCAGATCCCGCATTTCGGATCCCAAAGCATAATGAGAGTCACCTGATGAAAGCCTATCTAATCGACGCATGCTATCCTTGGCCTCTTCCGATGCACCGGATGCTCCCCCAGGTGGACCCTGCGCTGATCGATGCTTTGATGCTGGGGGCACTGAGGTCGTTGGTTAGGGGCCATTTGGGCTCAGGGAACGGCCAGGGAGTTGGGACTTCCAGAGCTTCGACTACTTTAGGCTACACGTTTTGCTTTTGTTTCGCATGTTTCGCCCTCGCCACCTTCATACACCGCACGACAATCCTGCCAAATCGCCATACCAGCTCCAAAGCAGTGCCCACCTGCCTCCCAGAGGCTTAAAATTCTGCATCTGAGAACCGCAAGTTTAGCGAAAACGTCCAAGGCGAAATCTCAAAATCCTGAATCTTGCAACAACCTACCAGTTTCACAAAACCTCCCTGAACCTCGACACCCAGACTTCGAAAACCCGAACCCACCTGCTTGCCATGGTGCCTGCGGTTTAACAATCAGTAGAGTGCTACAGAAGCCTCGATTCCCGGAACTCGCCGTGGCCTTTGGCCGCAAACGCAGCTCCGCCTGAGGTCGTCCGTCGAGCAGCCAGCAGTTGCCTCTCACAAACGCAGCGTCACCGCTTGTGTCAGGCTTCTACATGGCGACAGCATTCGGTTCAGCATTCGGGGGCGCAGGTTGAGTGCTCCGGGCCGATGCAGAGCAACGGTAGGGCTGACTCAAGGTTAGGAGTTGCTGTTTTCGGTTGAAGAGCAAGGGTAAAAAAGAACACTCTGGCTGTAGCACATGCAAGGAATTGGGTGGGTCGGGGTGTGGAGTGTAAGCAAAAATCAAGACGGACTCCGATCGCTGCTTTGAATTTCACCTGAAGTTGACTAATAAACTAAACCCTGACCCGCCGACAAGACCTGAGACGATCTCACATTCGATTGATACGAAAGTGCCGCGTCAACCTTAGACCAATTTCAGCGCCCCAAAGCCCACAAACCCAAATCAGGTACCCCTGAGCCCTGCAACTCTGAACCCTGCACCCCTACACCCAAAAACTCCTGAACTGCTGAACCCCTATACTAAACCCGGCACTACTAGACCCTAAAACCCTTCCACTCCTAAACCCTCCCTTAATCTGGGCGCCTAGACACGACACTCCTGCACCTTAAACCCCTGTTTCTGAGCCCCTAACCCGACACAGCTAAACCCTAAACCCCTTAACCTGAACCCCCAAATCCGGCACGCCTAGACCCTGAACGCCCTACACCCCTGAACCCCTACACCCGACACTCCTAAACCCTAAATCCTTTAACCTAAACCTTTAAACCCGACACCCCTAAACCCTAAACCCTTTAAACTGAACCCCTAAACCCGACACGCCTAAACCCTAAACCGTTTACACTGAACCCCTAAACCCGACATTCCTAAACCCTAAACCCTTAAACCTGAACACGCCTAAACCCTAAACCCTTTCACCTGAACCCCTAAACCCGACACCCCTAAACCCTAAACCCTTTAAACTGAACCCCTAAATGTGATGAGGTCAATCCAATTGCCGAAGCTGCTGTCCAGGATGTCGTACTCCTTCTTTTCGGGCCACGAAGGCTCAGGGGGTTAGGTAGGCCCAACTGTACAATCACATCACTGAAACCAGTGATCGCCTGCCGGGGATTTGTGATCCATAGCGGGCGCTGCCAAAGAAGCCCAGGAGCTGTTGGCGCGTGTCAACCAGGGGTTGTTATCTTCTTCGCCAGGGGCGACTTCACATCCATTCTCTCAGATCTTTTGACGGCATTGGTAGCGCGAGCCGGGGTGCTCCAGAGGAGTTGAGATCCGGGGATCTTTGTTCATCATCAGAGCAAGATGGCAAGTCCAATGCCGTTTGGAGTTTGCTACCGTCCTTTGGTCCTGCGACAGACAACATCAAGGAATACGTCGACAAGGTGCGCTTCTTGAAAGAGATCTGCCCTGGAAAGGATCGAGGCATGCTGGCCCCTTTCGGCTTGCCATGCTCTGCAAGGGAACAGCTTGGGCCCAAGTCAAGAACCTGGACCCGAAGCAGCTCACAGACCCAGAGAGAGGAGTGGACGCTTTGTTGAAAGCACTCTCAACTTGGGAGGAATCTGCTGAGCTGAAGACATATGAAAAGGTGGAACTGGCCTTGCACAAGACCACACAGAGGTCAGATGAGAGCACGATGTCCTACGTCAATCGGTTGAGCGTAGCCTTTGACGAAATCTCCAAGATGACCATTGGGGAAATCAAAGCCTTTGTTCTGCTTCGTCAGAGCCAGCTTCNGAGGTCAGATGAGAGCACGATGTCCTACGTCAATCGGTTGAGCGTAGCCTTTGACGAAATCTCCAAGATGACCATTGGGGAAATCAAAGCCTTTGTTCTGCTTCGTCAGAGCCAGCTTCAGGCTGAAGACAAACGCAAAGTCATTACGATGACCAATGGGATCTTAGATGCAGCGAGGATCGAGCAAGCCATGCGATCACTCAACACCTCCATCATTTCCGGTGTTGAGAGCAAGAAGAAGATCTATCCAGTGAACTTTGCACAGCAGGAAGAGACTGAGCCGGTTCAAGGTGCTGAGGAAGCCTTCGTCTCCACAGCGGCCGAGGAAACCTTGGTCTTCGACGCTTTCCTGAGCGAGGGTGATGAGGACGCTCTGCTGGTTCAACAGTACGAAGATGCTCTGATTGAAACGTTGCAGGGTGATGCCGAAGTGTCTGCTTGCCTCAACACGTACTTGGAAGCCCGCAGGCGGCTTTCTGAGAAGGCCCGTGTCGGGGGCTTCTGGCCCAAGGGACGCGGCAAGGGCAACAAAGGCTTCGGAGGCAAGGGTCGAAAGCCCTTGGCCCAACGCTTCTTGGAGTCCGAGTGCCGTCGATGCGGCAAAAAGGGTCATTGGAAAGCAGAGTGCCCCTTGAGATTCCAAAGCAGTTCATCGACCGCGGGACCAACGGCATCTGCCAATCTGGCCACCACCGCGCCAGACAGCAGCGTGTGGGAGGATGTGCTGTTCGAGATGCCTGCTGATGTGACGTCGTTGCAGGCCAACTCCAGCATCATGCATGTTCAGTTCTGGATTTCTAGGGGTGCCGGCGGCTTTTTCGAAGAAGGTTCTAGCACTCGGAAAGATCCCTGCCAGGAGTCAAGGACCTGAGCAGGTGAGCAACCCCTTGAGCCTAGTGAAGTCCGTAGTTCTCCAGCCTGAGTTAGATCAGGCTTTCTTCGTCAGTCATGGTTCTCTAGGCGTCGTTGACTCGGGAGCGTCGCAGAATGTCATGGGCGCTTCACAGCTTCCGGAGTTCTTAGCTGAGGTCCCTTCTGAGGTTCGTAGCCAGGTTAAGGAAGGTCCCTGTCACATCACGTTTAAGTTCGGCAACAGCTCGACGTCCACTTGCCAGAGAGCCATTTACGTCCCTCTCGGGCTTGCGTGGGTAAGAATGGCCATCGTAGAAGGCCCGACGCCGTTCTTATTGTCAAACAGCTTTCTGAGGTCCCTGGGGGCTGTAGTGGATTCACAATCAGGACTGATATTCTTTCGCAAGCTGCAGTGCGTAGCGCCCACCACGCTGTCCGAGCGCAAGCTCTCACTGCTTTATTTTAATCAGTTGCTCCAGGCCTCCCGTTCGCCCAGAGCATTAAACTCTCACATGCCACATCAGGTGCAAAATTTATGCCAGGACCTTGTGCAAACCTGTGCTTTTGCCGGCTATGTGAGTGCTCCTGAGGAAGACAAGCCTTCCGAACAGCGTAGTCTCCCAAGCCGGGCCCAAGCCGACTCAGCCCCTTCCGTCGACATATCCCGCGCCGATCCTTGTGTGAAGCCCGATGTCCGAGACCAGCGCCAGCATGCACGCTGGAAGACCCTGCACAGTGCAGGGCAACCAGTTATGGACCTGACTACGGCCACTCTGGCCGATCCCGAGACTCGCCAGCACAAAGGGAAGTCTTACCGGCAGGTCATCCAAGAATTTCCGGATTGGGTGTCTTGGTTTCTGAGCCATTATCAGGACAGTCCCAAGAGCGAGCATCGCCACATTGTGCACTTCACAGAGCTGTGGATGGATCATCTCGAGCGGGACGAGTGGGATCTAATGATGGATCCGAGCGAACCATCCCCAGAGGGACCCAAGCCCCATCCAGCGCCGAAGGCCAAGACAATGG
>BGNK01006084.1:20546-30881 GCA_003297005.1 Symbiodinium sp. clade A Y106
TGACTGCACCCTTGCAGGCAGAGCCTCCACATGCGCGGGCAAAGTTCTGAGGTTCAGTCGAGCCCTGGGTGATCTGAACACTGCGACTGGTCGCACAATCCTGTATGGTATTCTGGCCACTGCCCGACCGCAACAAATCTTTCTTCACATGCCACGCCGTCCTGGTAAAGAGGCCTCGTCCCACGTCCACTCTCTCTTAGCAGTAGCGCTGTTTAGACATCAAATGTGTCAGGGACGTCATTTCCACGTATATGTCTCCACAACCCAGCAACTAGAGTGGCGACAGGCCCCAATCTTCGCAGAGCTACACCAAGGGCTATTACCCGTGTGTTTAACACAACCTCCCTCGATTGATTCCACTTGCGGTGCTAGCATACCGACAAAAGGCGCAGTAGCCAGTCTGCCACCGCCACTTTTGCTGACATCCTGCCGGGGACTGCTAAGGGAATTAGATGCTCGGTTTAGGAGGTTTAGGCTTCCGTCGACACCTGATGTCATGCAGCACCTCGCGGAAGTCCTGTGTGGCCCCACGAGCACCACGAATCATGGCACCACGACTGTTTTACTGACCGACTTCGGCCTGTGTTGGTAGAGAGTGCTGTCGAAGGCCAGCTACAACACTCACCATTTCTGCAGCGCATGATCAAGCGACGACGCCTTATTGGGAAACAGTCTCCACCCACAAGTGCCGACAGTGATATTTCTCAGGAGTGTCAAAATCTGCTGCAGGTTCTTCAGCAGAACATGCCCCGATTTGGCAAACTCATTCTCACCGAAGGCCCTATCTTTGATCGTGCGCAAGCGGCATTCCCGGAAGTGTCACTGCGAGTGATAGAAGTAGCACGCGGAATCCAGAGACGGCGCCCTGCTCTTATTGCTTTACACCCCGGTGAGAGTCACCTAAGGAGGTCGTTCTATATCCACAGGTCGCTCGGGAATGTTGTGGTTGATGATCAGTGGCAACATTGGGAAACCTTAACTAAAAGGTTTTTGCAAGCACCATGTGATCCTGCCAGAGTAATGGTTACTATGTTTGGTAAGATTCCGCATACGACGCCAGAGGATCCTTCCCAGCCTATCCCTGTGCCAGCTTCCGCCGCAACCACAGACTTCTGGCAACAGGTAGGCCGGCAACTAATCAGAGTACACCAGGTTCCCAGGACCCAGCTGTTTGTACCCACGGAGGTCCCTAGTGGAATAAACCCCGACAACTTAGAACCCGTTCGCACAACGTATGCCCAGTATCAAGGACAATCGGCTCGTAATCCTGAAAGGTTCGTGGATCGTTGGATAGGACCCACTAGCCACCACGAGTTGCCCCAGATGTGGACGGGGCGCTCCGTCTTTGTGATCACGAAGCGAGGCTTGAAGGCTTTGTCCAGTCCGTCCAAGAAGCTGCGCCTTATCGCTCCACCCGCGCCATCCACAGATCAATCATCTCATCCGGTGCAGCAGTCCCCTCAGGTTGAAGTGTCTTCTTCCACTGCTTCGGTTCAGACCGCACGTCATGGGCCGAAGGTGTTGAGACTCGAACCTGAGGAAAGGGCGTGGTTGTTGCGGGTCCACAAAAACTTAGGTCATCCCGATGTTCAGAAGCTTCAGGTCTTTCTTCGAGAGTGCAAAGTCTCTGGTGCTATAGTTGAAGCTGTGGCGGACCTGCACTGCCCTACCTGCCATGAGCTCCAAAAGCCAAAGATAGGTCGACCAGCGGCTATTCATCCGGTGAGGGAGTTTGGTGAAAGGGTAGCCATAGACGGGGTTACTTGGACTAGCGCTAAAGGGGTGCAGNCCTGCCATGAGCTCCAAAAGCCAAAGATAGGTCGACCAGCGGCTATTCATCCGGTGAGGGAGTTTGGTGAAAGGGTAGCCATAGACGGGGTTACTTGGACTAGCGCTAAAGGGGTGCAGTTCTTTTTTTACCACATGATAGATGAGGCCTCCAACTACCATGTTGCTAAAGTTTCCTCGGACAAGGATGCTGACGCTGCTATGTCGGCCATTGAATCTATGTGGTTCTCATGGGCCGGACCCATGGTTGAGCTATTCTTTGACGCCGGGGTTGAGTTCAACTCTACTGNGTTTCCTCGGACAAGGATGCTGACGCTGCTATGTCGGCCATTGAATCTATGTGGTTCTCATGGGCCGGACCCATGGTTGAGCTATTCTTTGACGCCGGGGTTGAGTTCAACTCTACTGCCTTTGGCAATTTCTTACAGAGTCATGGCATACGATCTCGTGTCATCGCCAAAGAAGCTCATTTTCAGTTAGGCCGTTGCGAGCGTCACGGTGGCATTTTGCAGGAGATGTTGCGCAAAATAGACCATGAGAGCACTATTGAAAACCCCGAACAACTTCAGCAAGCCCTAAACCACAGCTGCAGTGCCAAGAATTCCCTTTCAAGATGTCGAGGCTACACGCCCGAAATCATAGTGCTGGGACGCAGTCCAAGGCTCCCGGGATCTGTAACTAGTGATGACCTTGATAGCACCCATGCACTAGCCGAAAGCGAAACTTCCGAAGGGGAGGCTTTCCGAGCATCCCTTGCACTGCGTGAGCGGGCTCGCCGAGCGTTTGTGGAGCCTGACAATGCCTCGAGTCTGCGCCGTGCATATCTCGGCAGGAGTCGCCCACGCAGGGGGGACTATGCACACGGGGATTGGGTGATGTATTGGAGGGAGGCGAAAGAAAATCGACCAGGACGCTGGCATGGTCCTGCTAGAGTACTGAGTCAAGATGGGCCACTCGTGGTTTGGCTAAGTCATTCAGGGCGTCTTTTCCGTTGTGCACCAGAGCATGTTGGACTGCTGTCAGACTCGGAATACTGCCAGATATCACCGGCAGAACTGCTCTCGCGCCAGCACGCTTTGCCAGAAAGTCTTGCTCAAACTGGACCCTTTCAGTATTTCGATCTTAGCTCGCAGTCTGAGAATCCACCAGCACAGTCTCCGGGTCAGGACTCTCCAGTCCAGATCATCCCTGAAGCTATAGCTCCCCGGCCCTCATCCCTGAAGCTACCTCCCCTGCCCTGCAGCCTGAAGTGGAGCCCAGTGTGAGCAACACGAGCAGTCTGCACCCGGATGCGCCTGTCGCTCCTCGTGAGCCATCCGACCCTGCAGATATTCCAGTGCCTGAAGACACCGAAGACGATCTCTTGAGTGAAGCCTTCATTCTAGCAGACCCGGATGATGACGACATGCACGGCTCATTGAGCGACAACCCGTTCCGCCCCAGTTCCACAGAAGCCTGGATGTGTGAAATCTTCATCACCCAAGAGGACGTGCAGTGTTGGCGTCAAGAGAAGCAACCAGAGCAGATGGCTTTTGCTGTGTCGGCGGCCAAGCGCCAGCGGTCGGAAGTCAAACTTGCGACGCTCACACCCTCGCAACAAGAGGAATTCCGCGTTGCAAAGAGTAAAGAGGTACAGTCATGGCTAGACACTGGGACAGTGCAGCGAATACTCCGAAACAAGCTCCCGTTAGACAGCATTCTTAGATGCCGGTGGATCTTAAGCTGGAAGCTGCTGGATGGCACCCAAGATGCCCATGTTGACCCTAAGAACCCTAAGACCCGTAAAGCGAAAGCCAGGCTTGTGATTCTCGGGTACGAAGATCCCCAGATTGACTCTATTCCCAGAGATAGCCCCACCCTAGGTAGAGATGCCCGAGCCTTATTGTTGCAACTAATTGCTTCCTGCAAATGGGACGTCATGAGCTTTGACGTCCGCACGGCCTTCTTAAGAGGCAGAGCTCAAGAGAGTCGAATCCTAGGTCTTGAGCCACCCGAAGAACTGCGCCAAAGGATGAACCTCAAGCCTGATGAGTGTTGCCAGCTTCTTAAAGGAGCATATGGTTTAGTTGATGCCCCCTACCTGTGGTACCAAGAGCTTAGAGGTGCACTAGAACGTTTAGGGTTTAAGGTTTCGCCTTTTGACGCATGTTTGTTCGTTCTGCCGAGCCAGACAGACGTGCCGCACGGAGCTTTAGGGATCCACGTAGACGATGGCATCGGGGGTGGGGACCCAGTCTTCCAGAAAGCCATTCAGGAGCTTGAGCGCCAGTTTCCTTTTGGGTCTAAGTTGTACAAGGATTTTAAGTTCACAGGGTTGAGAATCCGTCAGAAACCAGACTACAGCATTGTCGTGGATCAAACAGAGTATGTGCAAAACATTGAGCCAATCAATGTTGATCGCCATCGTCGTCCGCAAAGAACTGCCGAAGTTACCGAGCGCGAGCGTCACTTGCTGCGCGGTGTCATTGGCAGTCTACAGTACGCTGCTGTAAACACGCGACCTGATTTGAGCAGTCATCTGAGCCACCTGCAATCTACAGTAAATAATAAGGCATGTGTTCAAGATCTTCTCGATGCCAATCATTTGCTTCATGATGCCAAACTTAATGCTGCAACGAGTGTAAAGATTCAAGCAATTCCCATCCCGAACCTTAGGTTTTTAGTCTTCAGCGATGCCTCCTTTGCTTCAGAAAGCAATCCGTCTTCTCAAAAGGGAGAGTTGATTATGGCTGCCTCTAAAGAGATCCTAGATCAACAGCAAAGCCAGGTCAACCCGTTGGCTTGGAGCTCCAAGAAGATACAGCGAACTGTGAACAGCACACTGGCTGCCGAAACCATGGCTTTGTCAGGAGCTCTAGACCACTTGTCCTGGCTGCGTCTTGCGGGGGGCTGGCTTGTGTGCCAGCAGCTGGATTGGAGAAAGCCTGAGACTGCCTTGTCCAAACTGCCTGAAGCCGTCGCAGTCGTAGACTGCAAAAGCCTGTACGACCTACTGCTAAAGACAGCTACGCCTCAGTGTCATGAATTCCGCACTCTGCTAGAAGCTTTAGTCATCAAGGAACGCCTCTCCGAAGGAGTTTGTGTTCGATGGGTGCATTCAGCTGCTCAGCTAGCCGACGTCATGACAAAAATCATGGACGCCAGCAACATCAGGACTTGTCTCTCACAAGGGCGTTACATGCTACACGATGTCCATGAAGTGCTTCGTGAAAGAGCAGATCGCAGGACGCGTCGTCAGTGGATTGAGAAAGCCACTACAGCCATGGAAACGCTTCGGCAAAACATTTAAGAAGTGGGATTTTGATTCCCGCTGAGGTCAATCCATTGCCGAAGCTGCTGTCCAGGATGTCTTACTCCTTCTTTTCGGGCCACGAAGTCTCAGGGGGTTAGGTAGGCCCAACTGTACAATCACATCACTGAAACCAGTGATCGCCTGCCGGGGATTTGTGAGCCATAGCGGACGCTGCCAAAGAAGCCCGGGAGCTGCTGGCGCGTGTCAACCAGGGGTTGTTATCTTCTTCGCCAGGGGCGACTTCACATCCATTCTTTCAGATCTTTTGACGGCTACTAAACCCCGACTTCATGCCACAAGCTCCAGTGGTACACCCGCATATACATATACATATACCTATGTACATATATATATACATATATATATATATAGATAGATAGATACACGGGGGACGAGCACAGCATAATGCGCATGTATGTATGTATGTACGTATGTATGTATGCATGTACGTAAGTACGTATGTTAGTATGTAGGTTTGTGGATCTGTATATATATATACACATACAAACACACATATATATATATATATTATGGTTGTGTATATACTAAAAATACAAATTCAACCCTATCCCCCGGGCCAAAAGCTGCCTTGTTAGCCCCGTGACGCTCACTTAGTGCCTGCACTGCCACGCGCTGGCGCTTGTCAAGCCGTGCTGCCTTTACGGATGGGTGTGTGGTTTATGGTTTAAAATCTTATACGGAGGCTCCCTCCTGCTTCTTACAGTGTCCTGGCCGCTGTCTCTTCAACTGCTACTGCTACTGCTACTGCTGCTGCTACTACTACTACTAGTACTACTACTACTACTACTACTACTACTACTACTACTACTACTACTCCTGCTGCTACTACTACTACTCCTGCTGCTGCTGCTGCTGGCTACGATTACTTCTACTGCTTTGACCTGGGCAGTCATCACAAGGCATGACGCCACTGCCACACTGCCACTGCCACTACTGCTTCATGTGCACAAAGCAGCATTGCCAGCTTTTGCGCCACGGTCCTAAACTGTCAACAATTCAATGCTGCTTGTATCACAACTAAACCCTAAACCCTGCTCTTCCGCAGTTGCTTTTGCTTGGCTGATGCTACTGCTGATGCTGTTTCTGCAGGAGCCGCGGTTTCTCGCCAACACTCTGTACAGCTAACCTGGAGATAAATAGTGCAAACAGCACTTATAACAGCAGTAATCCTCATAATGTAAGTACCTATCATAAACCATATAAATATGAGAATTTTGAATGATTTTTCCGGTGGCTGAAGGACTTCCCAGTTGTTGCTGCCGGTCTGCAATGCTTAGTGTCTGCCGTGACGAAAGTTGGATAAAAGCTGGGAAGTTCACATGCTGGCAAAATAACCTCTGAATCCTGGCCTTCACTCCAGACCTTGCTCGGACTCGAAACAGCCTTAAACGCCAGACGTCGGAAGGCCAACCTGGAGGTCCGATTCCCAAAAAGATCCTGGAAGTGTTCAATTTCACTAGCATCCTGCCAGGCGGCACGTTGTGGGTGTGCCAGGTGGCAATGCCCACAGGTACTACCAAGATGGCAACTGCCAGAGACGAAGAAGATGCCTTGACACCAATCCAGCATGACCGTTTAGGGCTTAGTTTAGAATTTAGGTTTGGTGTTGCAACACCACCACCAACACCACGCCAGTGCCCGTAAATCATCCCATACGAGTGATCCCATACAAGTCACGGTTTTTCTTACCCTTCCTGCTGTTGTGATTCTTACTGTTGGTCTGTATCATTGGTGTTCTGGCTTGTGATGGTTGCCATGGTCATAGAACTAATGGCAGCAGCTGTAGTTGCAGTCGTCGTCGTCGTAACAATAATGATATTGCTGATGGCGTTGTTGTAGAACGCCTGAGTTTTGTGGGTATTTTTACGGGGGTGTCCGAAGCCTTGAGGCCCCTCAAACCGTCTGTCGATGCGAAGATCTAGAAGCCTAGATTACCGAAACTACATAGGCCCTTATAGTAAGCCTTACAAGCTCAAAAGAACCTTCTTCTAATTCTTAAGGCCCCCCTAAACCCTAAACCCTAAACCCCTAAACCCTCAACCGTCTTGAGGCCCCTCTATGAATGGTTGGGCTGCACGGGCGGTTACAGAGATCCGGATGGCCCCGACTGCCCTGGCTTGGCGCGAGCAGGGGAGCCGCCTGAGCCGGCGCCTCCCGGATATTCGGGGCGTATGGGAGGGTTTAGGGTTCTGGGTTCGGGGCTTAAGGTTGAGCTGTTGGGGTTTAGGGGTTTAATTTGGGTTGAAATAGGGGGCTATGGGGATTTTGAGGAGCGTGGAACCAGTTTCGGGGGGTTTGTGGCTTGGGGGCCCTTGCAGGCTCGGAGTTGCGGGGTTTTCGGTTCCTATCCAAGTGTTTGGGAGTTTAGGAGTTCGGGCTAGGGTTAAGCGGCTTGGGGCACGTACAAGCGTGTGGAGGTTTTGCGGGGTTGAAGTCTACAAAGACATGGCACTTACACTGGAATAGTTGAATCCTGGAACCACATCGTCGATAGAACTACACAGGTTGTGGATTAAGCTGTAGAGCTCAGTGCTTGGGTGCTTTAGCAGTCAGAATAGGGTTTGGGCAGTATGTTCTAGTTTTATCCCTTAGAGTGGAGTTTGAGTTCAAGTTTGGGGGCCAAGGCTTTAACAGCAGAAGGATTCTGAGGTTAAGAAAGCTAACGCATCTGCGGCTTAAGACTCGGCTTCAAGGTGGTGGCCTCTCTGTGCCTTGTGGACCGTGCTACTCATAACAGACAACAACAACGACGAGAGGGAAGGCACCACCCCCTTTGTACTGCTGGATTAAAACACTGCGCCAAAAGAGTCTGGCCCCTACTGGTCTGCTGTGCTCTGAAGACATTTCAGCGTTTCGAGTTTTGAGGGCACCCAGAATCTTTCCCTCATGTGCTAGCCGGATCTAGAGGGGCCCCTGCGACGACTTTGGACATTTCGAATGTTTCCAAAGCAAAAATCATGCAAATCAGGCGACCCTCAAAACGGGTTCGGTGCGCAGAGGACAGGGCCACAATAAGACCTGTGGCAAGAATGAGATTTTAACCGGCAATGTGCAGCGCGACATAGCGTGAGCTGCGGAACTTCCGTGCACCAAATCCTCCTTACCTTAGCCTGCACGACAGTGTTACCACACTGCTTGGCTTCAACAAACACACCGGGATCCTGAAAGACAACCCACACACAGAAACCCCTTGCCCCCTTTTTCGCCTGTGTCAACTCATTGGCCCGGTCTAAGAGTGATGAGACGTAGATTGCCTTGGCTTCGAGCGGGCTTCGGCAAGACCAGAAAGGCTTAGGGTTTAGGGTCTAGGGTTTAGGGAAACCCTACACCCTAAACCCTAAACCGTGAAAGCTTTGATTTGATTGGATTCTGGAGGCCCTGTAACACGTTACAAGCGCTGTATGGACCTGTAGGTTTCGGGTTTCAGACTTTACGGTTTCGGGGTGGAGTGGCGTTAAGTCCTCGTTCTTCAGGCTGGTGGGTTCGAGCAAATTGGGCCTTAAGGCTTCAGCAGGGCGTTAGTGCTAGCGCCTTTAGATCAAGATTTAGCTTTTAGCGAAATTGCTCCAGGTTTCAAGGCTTCCGCCTCCGCCCCTCCACCCCCAACAACGCTTGCATGTTTGAGCTGGGCGGCGACATCCTCGTCCAGCTTCTCAGTGATCGTCCCCAAAGGCGGACAGCTTTGAGCACGCGGAGGACCCGGAATCGTGGGCTCGTCCTCAACGTCAATGAACGTCCGAAAGTAGCCTGGGCTTCCGTTTGGGTTTTTTTTTTTGAACCGTTTGCGGTTTAGAGTTCAGGGCTTCCGTTTCGAGCTCTGCGGATGCCCTGAACCGAGTAGAACCGAGCTCCAGGACTCCTGAGCCCTCGATCCCAGCCTTGAACTGGAGCCCCAACACCGCAACTACTTGGAGGTTCATGGGTAGTTATACGCAGGGCTATAATTAGGGTAACTATACTTATAACTCATATTAGGGGACTTATAACCGTACTTATAACTACCCATGAACCTCCAAGTAGGTTCCTGAGTAGCCCTTTCTGTTGTGATAAGGGTGCCCTTTTTCCTACTATACTGTTTTCATAAGCAGACCCCAATATAAAAAGGGCAAAGCGGGACTACTCAGGAACCTAGGTACGGCCTCAGCCCGAACCCTCCCTAAACCCAGACCCAAAACATCCCTTAAGCCTTCAAAAGCCCAGCAAGGGGCGCACTCCCTGCATTTCTTCACTGCGGTCACAGCCGCCAGGGACGAGAGCTTGAGCCAAAGCAGCTCAGCGGAGCCGGTAAGTATAGGCAAGCGTCGGAATCATAGGGGACGGTAACCAGACTTCCCTCGACAGTCATGCCATCACTGACCACCGCAACCATCCTCACAATCATCTTCATCAACATCATCAGCATCATCATCATCGCCATCATCATCACCATGAGAAGCATCATCAACGTCATCCTCGTCGTCGTCGTCGTCATCACCATCATCCATCATCATCTGCAGCTGCAGCTGCAGCTGCGGTAGCTGAGCTCAGCATTCTGATGATCTAACTATTGTCACAGGCTCTTTGCGGTCTTGGCTTGTGGGTTCAGCATGTGAGTTGGCGAAAATGTGCATCGGCTTGCAAGGGGGGGGCTTCAGCGGGGCGCTCCCTAAGCCCCAAACCCTTATCCCATAACATAACAGAATATAACATAACATATCACAATGTACTATACTATAACATGATATAACATAATGTGATATAGTACAATATGATATAGTATAACATGATATAGTACAATATGATATAGTATAATATGATATAATATAATATAGAAGGTCTGATTCTTCTGAACTCACCGGGCCTTAGGGCTTTCGGCCCATCGGATCTTGGGCCCAAGATAAACCCTAAGCAGTAGACTTCAGGGTTTAGGGTTAGGGTTTAAGGTTTAGGGTTTAGGTTTGAGGGTTTAGGGTTGAGGGTTTAGGGTTGAGGGTTGAGGGTTCAGGGTTGAGGGTTGAGAGTTTAGGGTTTAGGGTTGAGGGTTGAGGGTTTAGGGTTTAAGGTTTAGGGTTGAGGGTTGAGGGTTTAGGGTTGAGGGTTTAGGGTTGAGGGTTTAGGGTTGAGGGTTTAGGGTTGAGGGTTTAGGGTGTGTAGACAGTGTGCGCGCGGTGGGTGCGCCTTTTACTTTAGGAATAGGGGCGCACCCACTAATCGCGCGCTTGCGTCAGCATGTAGTCCCACCCCAGCCACCCAAA
>BGNK01006085.1:4062-30506 GCA_003297005.1 Symbiodinium sp. clade A Y106
GCCGCCATAGAGGCTTGGCCTCCCATTGTCGCCTGACTGGGCCCGCTGCCAGATGAACTTCCAGCCACGATCTGAGTCTCATGGACTGGCCCGCCCACATGCTCCTGAGCGGCCAGAAAGTCCTCAGGCATAGAGGGGTTTACTTGTGCTACACCAAGCCCCGGATTTGGCATAGAGGAATGCACTGCTGCAGGTACAACACCATTAGCCATGGCTTCAGCTCTGTGCGGAGGTTCCCTTCGCGCCGTGACAGCGCTTGGGCTCATCACCTGAAGAGCTCCATCGTCAGGAGGCNAGGAATGCACTGCTGCAGGTACAACACCATTAGCCATGGCTTCAGCTCTGTGCGGAGGTTCCCTTCGCGCCGTGACAGCGCTTGGGCTCATCACCTGAAGAGCTCCATCGTCAGGAGGCTCTCCAGCTGAAGCCTGCATCCCAAGCCTTCGCCTTCGAAGTATCGTTCCAAGTTTATCGGAAGATCCCCGAAGGAATCCGCAAGGCCATGCGCACAACCCTCAGAGGCTNGGAGGCTCTCCAGCTGAAGCCTGCATCCCAAGCCTTCGCCTTCGAAGTATCGTTCCAAGTTTATCGGAAGATCCCCGAAGGAATCCGCAAGGCCATGCGCACAACCCTCAGAGGCTTTTCAACACACACACGCGCTTCAAAGGTTGGCTTCTGATGCTAGGACATCTGTGTACACCTAACATCAGTGCCTAGTCTGTCTTCGGCTCCTTGAGCCGATTCCTGAAAGACTCAAGGTCCCTGACGACACACGAGCTCCACTCATGCGGCTTTACACAAGGGGGGGCATCAGGGTTTTTCTACTACTACTACTACTACTCCTACTCCTACTCCTACTCCTACTCCTACTGCTACTGCTACTGCTACTGCTACTGCTACTACTACTGCTACTACTAGTACTACTACTACTACTACTACTACTACTACTACTACTACTACTACTACTACTACTGCTTCTTCTTCCCTCGCAGCGGAGTCCCGAGCCTACTGGCACACTCCATTTTGGAGTCTGATAACTTCGGCACGAATGCCAGCAAGTGTGTCCTAGCCTAAGAGGGCTCGACGAGCGAGCAGGTAAAAGAAGATCTAGATCGACAGTGTCGCGATCCAAAGCCGATCCGATCAATCAAAACTGAAATCGTGAGATCATCAAGATCTCTGCACCCCATCACTGCAGGCGGTGTGACCTGGCAAGGGCCAGTATGCAGCTTTGTCGCATCGCACATGCTGGTGTAACTTCGCTGCGCTCAGCCTGTTGATCACTCGGCACCACCCAGCAACTGCCCCTCGCACAGTCGGCACCAATGACCCTCGCTGGGTACTGAACCGCTACACAAAATTATGCCTACTATGCGATAGGTGGCACGGAAGCATTGCAGATTTCTGTCAAACAGTGGAACGGAAACAATGTCTGGGAGGGCCAGCGAGTATCGTATACCTGGCCACACGCAGAAGGATATAGTCTGCAGCTTTGGTGAGTGCGCATGTGTGGGCCTGTGCATGCCAGCTTTCGATGCAATCTTGAACGGAGCCATGCCCTGGAGACAATGGCAGCTGGAGAGGCGTTAACAGGTTGCCTCTTCGCAGTGGTGACAACAGTAGCCTCCGCTGCCAGAGCACGCGATTCCCAGCCAAACTGCAGCAAGGGGGGTTGCATTAGGGTTAAGACATGAGCTATGAAGGGGACGACATCATGCGGTGAGGCGGGCCTTCGCCATCCTTTGAAGAGGCTACGCCAGGCAGGAAGCCTGCTCACAGTGATCGGTCGCCCTTCACTGTATAAGATGTCCCTCCAAGCTTGCGCCTTGGACCCAAAGACCGGAAATTCAGGAACCTGCAACAGGCTGAAACACCAGAGGTGAACAGTGACAAAAGAATTGATGTAGCTCTGGTGTGCTGGGTTGTGCAGCGCGAGCCTGAGCACGAGTGAAGAAGCTTCTGGACTTCGTTGGCCAGCCCCCCTCGTCGAAGCCCTTCTCTGCGGATCTGCATGCCCACAATCTGCAATGCCGCCAAGCTGGCGATCTTCTCCAGTCCAGCCCAAGTGTCCTCCACCCCTTTGGCCCGTAGGCCAGTCTCCAGCATGAAGGTCGAGGTTCCTTCCTTGTCCGCCGAAATCGGATGAGTCGCATTGAAGCGGTGTATCACATCGCGATGTGTCACCAGGTCCGCAAGGCGAGTGATCAGACCGATGAGCTCCTGGTGAGGAACCGGGGTCCTGGCTGCTTTGAACAGTCTGCTGCTGGGCTTCGTCGCCACTCAGAGCATGAAGGCAATGCAACAGAGTGAGAAACTAGGTGCTCAGCAACACTGCCCGAACCGGCGCTTCCATGAACTTCACCTTGGCCAGCTCTTTGTACTGCTCTGCCGCACGAAAGAGCACCGGTATGGGGCCGTTGGTCCCCGGTTGCAAGTAGACCAACCATGCAGAATTCTGCTTGAGGATCTGAAGTTGGGTCTCCTGGCGAATCGCGAGCCTTGCCATAGCCTTGACCAGAGTTGTCAGCTGTGGCGAGGTTTTGTTCCCCTTGCCTTGACCCTTCGATCCTTGTCCCTGGCTGTTGCGGCCACCGACGTGTGAGCTGTCTGAGGGCTTGCCTCGTTTGCCGAGTTCCAGTTTGGCAGCCTTGGGAGGGCGTTCGGATTCCTGTCCCATGAGTGCTGCCGCAAAGTTCTTTGCACTGTCCTTGGCTAGGTTGCCGAAGACTGCCTCCACAGCCAAGTCTACATCTGCTTCGTCCTGTGTCATGGCGAAGCTGGGCGAGGCTGAGACAGAACTGCCAGAGAACGGGGCAAACAAGTTTGTGCGTTTTAGGCTGTGCAAGCTGGGCTCCGCAGTAAGTGCAGGGGGAACCTCCGGCGGTGTACAGCTGACAGAGGGCAGTGGCTTGCTGGCTGTGATGGTGGGTGAGGTCGCTATGGCTCTGTCGGTAGTGCAGCTTCATGACTTTGGGAGATGCAATCCATTGTCCACATACCATACAGTACTGTCGATACCTGTGTTTATGGGGAAGGCGGTAGACAGCATTGTCAGAGTGCACTCGTATGCAATCTTGGATCGGGGCTTCGTGAAACAACGGAGGCCTATCCAAAGGTGATTGCACAGGATCTGTGCCGGACTGCGCAATAGCTGCCCTCGATATGTCGCTGCAACAGCGGCCAGGTGGCAAACTTTTTGTGACAATGCGAGCACTGTGGCAAGCCTCGTACCGCATCCATTGCTTTGTTGAAGGGTTCAGGCTTAAGGTCTTTGTATTGGTCTGGGTGTTGTTTGGACATGTGAGTGAGCAGAGTAGCCCGACTACCATAGGAGACACCACACTCAGGGCAACTATGTTGCATGGTGGTGGCAGTGGCTAGACTGAGGCTCGCAGATTCAGGCAAGCTCGCACTAACATGCTTCGACCAAGCACCCGTCGGCAGGGTCACATGTGGGTCAACACAATCGGCACGTCGCCTGGCCTCGCGTTGCAGTAAATGTGCTAACGCCGGGGCCGGTAGTTGAACCCCTGCCTCCGTCGCAACATCCCTGTTGGTGGTCTGGGTCAGGTGGGCCGGCATCCTAAGGATTGCCCGCAGATGGCGGACAACAAGTGTCTCCAAGGTCTTATGCCCCGCAGTGGTGAGACCACAGGCAATCAATCCGTATGAAATGGTAGACCAGACACAGGCTCGCCAGAGGTTGACACGCTGGGCGGAGGTTATATATGTGATGTCTACCTCAAAGGGACCGTGCCCAGACGTCCAAAAGCAGCCTTGCCCATGCTGCCATGCCTTCCCTGCCCAAGCCATTGCTCAGCGTGAGAAGCCGTGGCAGGCCCATGAGGTTCAGCTCGGCATGAAGGAGCTATGGGCACGATGGAGAGCATTTAAGCAGGTCCGGAAAAACGGCATGCGAGGTTGGTTCTTAGCATGGCGAGCCTGGAAAAACTACGACAGGCGGCATCGAGAGCACCAGCGCCGGTGCAAACAAGCAAGACGTGCCAAACTACTGGAGGCAATGACGGAGGCCCAGATGTGTGCATATAAGCATGATACCAGGGGACTGTACCAGGTTGTCAAGCGCATTGCACCGAAGCAAGCCTACCGTAGGCTACAGCTTCGGGATGACAATGGCACGATGCTTACCCCAGTAGAGCAAGCTGACTTGCTGCAATCACACTTCCAAGCCCGTTTTCACCCTGCTTCCATCGATGCGGCGGACCCTGCCGCCCGGCAAGTGCAGAAAGCCCTCAAGGGCCCTTGGTCTCTCCAGGACCCACCGCAGCTTGACGCCACAGCTCTTTGTTTGGAGCTGCAGTCCATCCCGCGCAGGAAAGCAGTCCCGACCAACCACCCCCCAGGAGCGGCCCCGCGCCTATGTGCAGATATCATTTCACCTTGGATCTGTCAAGAGCTCAACCGCAGTTGGTCTACCACCATGCCGCTTGCAGTTCCGAGCAGCTGGTCCGACGTGGACCTAGCCTTGATCCTGACACCGGACAAGTCAGTGACTACCGTCCAACTGGGTTGTCTTGTCCCTTAGGCAAAAAAATGCTAAGCTGCATCCTTGCACCCATGTTCCCCTCATCCTTGAGCAAATCACTAGATTCCCGCAGTTTGCCTATCAGCAAGGGAGGTCCCAGTATCATGCTCTGAGGAAAGTCTTCTCTCACTGCGCGGCGGCTAGAGCCGACTACTGCGACTGCTACTACTACTACTACTACTACTACTACTACTAGTACTAGTACTAGTACTATTACTAGTACTAGTACTACTACTACCACTCCTGCTGCTGCTGCTACTCCTGCCGCTACTCCTGCTGCTGCTACTACTACTACTGCTGCTGCTACTTCGACGACTACTACTACGACGACTTCTGCGACGCGATTGCGACTGCGACGGCGACTGCGACTGCGACGGCGACTGCGACTGCGACTGCGACGACGACTGCGCTACCACTGCTACTACCGCTGCTGCTGCTACTACTACTTCTACTACTACTACTAAGCCATAAACACGTCAGGAATCCTGAGCCCTTGAAGCCTTAAACTTCCTGAACCATCCCTGAACCCCAAAAGATCGCCAAAAAGCTTGAACCCTTTAAACGCCGCCCCCCTGCTCTTGCCAAGGAGTCGTCCGCTGCTGGCCGGACGTTTGGGCAGTGCCGGAGAGCCGTGGCAGCTTTTGGCTTTTTCTGGTGTGAGCAGTGAGCGGTGACGCGGGGGTTCTTGAGATTGGAGGGCTCAAGAGGTACATGCTCAGGACTGTATGAAGGGTGTGAATTCTGAAGCTTCGGGTCCATGCTTCAGCGTCCTGAATTAAGAACCCTGCCATTTCTCGAAATAGTGTGATCACACTATGCATAGGGTTCTGTGTTTTTTCGTGAAGTTCGCTGGAAAGAGGTATTGGTTAAACAATGTGAATATGCGGGCGGTTCCGCAGCCCCAACTGAGCAAACCCTTCCTTCTGACGCCTTCACGGTGCGAGACTCATTGCTGCATGCATTCCATTGAGGGCTTCGAGGACGGTCCCGGGATCCACTTAGCCTTTGCTTGCAGTGGCAGAGCGTTTCAATGACTTCGCCTGCTGCTGCGGAGCCCTCCTTGCAGCATACTTTCAAGCTTTGGGTGGCGCGCACTGTCCTGCAGTCGCTGTTTACAACCTTCTCTTTTCCAGGCTTCACAGCAAGCTAGAGCTGTCCATGAGATGAGATGCTCCCACTGTAGCGCCTTTTTTGCTTGTTTTGGAATATGATCTCGTTCCTTCCGCAGCCCCGCTCGGCCACATCCCCCGAGATGCGCGATTCATTGTTAGGGATACCAGGTTGGCCTTAGGGTTGCCTTCGAAATGCGGGATGTTTGACTTCTTGGCAGGGCCACACTACTTGACCTCTCTGGCTCGTCCGTGTCCGTGTGTTCCTCCAGGTATGGCAACGGGCCTCAAATCCTCGCAGGGCCACATATATATGAGGCTTTTCGGGCTCAACCGAGTGGACTCCCAATCCCAGCAGTACAACTGAGGGGAACGATGTTGAGAGTTGCCTTCCGTGGTGTCGCGGTGGTCGGCGGTCTTGGTCGTCGTGGTGGTCCTGCTGCTCCTGACGGTTATGGCTGTCGTGGTTGCTGTGGTTGTGGTGGTCGCAGGGGTCCTGGTTGTGGTTGTGGTCGTCACGGTCGTCGACAGTCTGGGTATGTATGAGTTTGGTGCTTGATCTCTCAAAACCGGTGGCTGAAGGGATCAAGGCCTCGAGAGGAAGAAGGGTTCAGGCCGTGATTTGAGCAAGTCTCAGGGCGTTTGAGATTGGTTACAATTCGAAAAAAACAGAAAGAACACGACATAACACGTGGAGTTGACTTACGGCATCAGTTCTTTCCCTTGTTGGCCGTAGCCAAGGTGTGGTTGCGGGTCGTCGCTCCGGGAGAGATGCAGGTCTGGTGGCAATCCGCGCCACCGGGCTTGAGACATTGCAAAGGACATGGATTCAGCAGAATGTGGGCTAGTAAGGCTAGTAGCGACTCGGGCAAAGCGATTACAGGGTAGATGCTATTATCAGTATCTCTGATTGCTTCCATCATGCTGCGTCTCTCACGTCGTTGTTGGCTTGTCCCTGCTTCAACACAATGCTCAGCCCAACTGGAAACCACGGCCCCGCATCGGTACTTCGATTGGCAGCGTCGTGGAAACATTGTGGGGCTTGGTCGGAGTTCGGAAAACATGTGCTCAAATCTGGGCCTGGTCTGAGGTATCGGTGTGCTGGGCGCAGATCCGAAACAAAGCCCGGAATTCCTAGAAAGCTTTGTTTGGATCAATCAACAGTTGATTTAGACTCTTGTCTGTGACGTATGAATGCGCTCTTGGATCCTTGTCACTAAGCAGCCAATGCATCCGAAATCGTATCCCTGAGGTATTCAACGCATATATCTCTAATTTTGAACACTGATTCGCGTGGGCCCCTGCCCGTACTCAACATGATTTGGCTCGTGGCCCCCCTCCGCATGCGAATCCCAATCAGAAGCTAATGAGCCCAAGATGTCCCAGGCCCGGCGTGGAGCCCTTTACTTTCTCGGCCAGCAGGTTGCCTCTGCGAGTTCAGAATTCTAAAGCTGGCAGAAGCCGCGGCTTCAGTGCGGGCTGCACGCATCGGCTGCAGATAGGTCGCCTTCTTTGCTCTACCGCAGGATTCCGCAACACTACGACCGTTTGAACACCATCTCCTTCGTTGCTTGGCCTTCAGTTACTGCATTTCTCTGCGATTCGCCAGGTCGGAGGCACAGTTCAGAGAGTAACGACAAGCCCCTTCCGAAAATTGCCGACACTGTCGGTTAAGGCCGTATGACACTGAGAGACATTCTTCTTAGAGTGTGCCAGAACGGCGGAAAATTTGCAGCCAGCTGCCGAAAGCCCATGAAGATGATTACGGCGCGGATTCCTTACCCGCCTAGCCTCGACCGCACTTCGCAAGGGACGATTCGCAACACCAGGCTTGGGATTTGGAGAGCTCTGGGTCGAAGGGCGAGAATACCGAGCTCCTGCGTGACGATCTCAAGCACAGTTCCAAACCAAGGGCAGGGCTTGTAGCGACGGCCTTTTGTGGGACACTTTGATGCAATGAACTATAAACAAACATCGAGCCACTGAGGTCATGATGCAGTGCTATCATGCCTTCGGAGATGGCTACTGCTGCTTGCCAAGAGTGTCGCGGGGATGGTCGTCCTCCACCCTGAACTCACATTGATGTCGTTTTCCAATTGAAGGGGACAGAGCATATCCAGGACCACAGCCACGTGCCATAGAAACACCCTGCACTCACTTCCTCAGTCTGGTGTCATCCAAAATTCATTTAGGGAGGCGTGTCTGCGAAGTGTCTGGATCAGCCTGTCGGTGGCTGAGGTTACTCGCCAATTGCATCGGACCTCTTCGATGCCTATGAGGCGAGACCGCAACTTCTTAAATCGACTTGTTTGGATCTTCGGCCAAAGACCTATCTGAGAAGGCTTGCAGAGCCCCTGAGCCACGCGCGACTGGACTGCAACAGGCCGCATCAGCCATGAAGGGTGTTTCAGTGCTTTCTGTGTGCAATGCTGAACCCTTCACACGGAACGTAAAAACGGTCTTGACAAGCTTCGTGGGGGACATCATACTCTGCGACTTATGTGGTGTCAGCTCCTTTTGTCTGGCATTTGATCGGATCTTGAAGGAGTCAGTCAGCATGTTTCAATTGCTACTGGTAGCAGTCTGCAGCTGAGCACTGTAAACACCAACATCAGAGGCCCATGCCGGTGTTTCCTGTACAGTTTTGTATAGACGAGCTCAGGAGCTGCCACCAGCCCGCGATGAAGCTTTAGGTGCCCGGCATGACAATGGCTTGGGGCTTGCTTGTGGTCTCCGTTTACTGCGGATTTCAACGCATTGCTACGCTTTAGCTTCGCACGTCGTGGCCCACCTCTTCAGCCAGGCGGGGTCGGTCTTCAACGACAAACACTACGGAAGCTCGAGCCAAGCCACCTGTGAATGGTTTTGTTTCGTGGGACACACCGAGGAATTTTGCAACGTCGCCTGAAGGACAGTCCGACACCTCACCTAGACGACTTCTCCCAAACCTGAGAAGCTCTTGCTCTGGGTGTGGGCTCCGTTTAGCGATGCCAGAGACCGAACTTGTACAAATAGAGATACCCTGAGCACCGCCACTGGCATTTCGATGTGTCCTTGCCGAGTCCAGATAGCTGAAATCGAATGCGATATCCTCAGGTCAAGATTACGCGAAACATCTGGGTGTGAGCAGGGCTTCAGTGATCCTTCACGTGAAGCGGACTTTGGTGGAGACTTTCGGAACGTAGAGCGCCAGGGCTGAGTCCATGCACAGCTTCAAACTTCAAATATCTAAGAGCTTGGACATTCATCGTTTTGAGCACAGGTTTTCGGGTACTTCATATTCCGGGCAGGAGACTTTGTCCTTCCAGTCGGAAGACCCCTCGCGCCACTCGCTCCGTGGAGCTTTGCAGCTTTGGAGCAATGACTTCGCCTCAAACGGGTCTCTTGATATTCTACAAAGTTCGGGAATACCCGGGAAATGCTTTACCATAGCATATGTAAGGTCGCTGCTGGGCAATTTGGACCAGCAGCGCCAGATGGAGTTGACTCCAATCTGGCTCTTTGGGGAAATATAGGCTGAAAGTTTAGGGTTTAAGGTCTTGGGTTTAGGGTTTAGGGTTTAGGAGGACCCGCTCCCGCCTACAATCAAAGACCATGTCTGGCTTCTTAGAATCTTGCAGAGCTTAGCTTCGATTAGCCTTGGCGGCTTTGCTCACGGCGTTGGATTTGATAGAGGATGCTGTTTGCAGTGTTATTCGAGCCTGCTATGTAGTTTACGTTTATGTGGACTACAAGGGAGCATAGTTGCTATTGCCATTTTCAGATCCCTCTCTAACTGTTGCCGGAATAGGACAAGGCATTGCGAGCGCCAAACTCGCAACCCATTCTGATCAAGTTTCTATTTCGGTCTCAGGTGGGGCACCTGCTTCAACGGCTACTCCAGCGATGTGACTGTGGAAGGACGGTTTCTTGGGGCTCAGTTGCTCCGTGGACTCTAACGCTTGGTGCCAGGAAGCTCAGCTCCAGCACTCAAGATGGATCCTGTGAAGAATCTGAATGCCCGAGTAACCCTGCGCTGCACTGACGGCCTTGCCGCCTCAAGGAGAGACGCTGGCAGTCTTCAAGGCGCCTTGGCCCGGCCACTGGAGGGGAGCGGCGGCCGGAAGAATTAGAGTGCGCTTTGGGGTGTAGGGACGACATAATTATGGGATGTGGAAGCTGCTCACTCTACACCTCTATCTTACTGAACCTGGACTCTTAGATATAGGCCCTAGAGAGCGACCGAGAGTCTGCGAGAGTGCGAGGCGGTGGCAGAGAGGTACGCCCTGCCCATGCGTCTCGGCGGCAACGAAGGATTTTGGCGTATGTAAGGGTTCTCAAGAGGGTTTGGAGGCTTTCGGGCTTATTCCTTCACCCATAGACTTGAGATGCTTAGATTTGCACTTTTGGACTGCGGTTTGGCCTAGCTCCGCAGATTAAGCGGGACACACCACGGCAAGACAAGAGCCTGCAGCTGAAATTCCCAGTCTCGCAGTCCTAGTGCTTGCAACACAAATGCTGTTCCCTTGGCTGGGCAGAAACCTAACCCACATGCCGCCCCACGTCTCAAGGATGTCGCCGTAGCCCAGCTGCCCGTACCCACTTGCAATCACTTCAATCAGATGAGCGCTAGGGTTTCTGGTGGGACAGAAAGTGCCATTCGTGCGTTCCAGCAGAACCTGCTGAGTGGGTGCACTGTCAATTTTCCAACCACTTGCAGACTACACCCCTAGACCGGCCCTGCGCCTTTGCGCCTGAACCTCTTAGTCCTGTCGTCTGCCTCGTGTAGATGTGTACGGAGCATGGCATGCGGTATGGAAAAACTGGCGACGCTTCACTTCGATGCCTGCCGGCGACTTCAAAGCGACCAAAGCCACGCGGAGGATTCAAGGGTTTCCCTCCCAAGCCTGTGGGCAGGAGGCCCACAGAAGTTCGGCTGGAGATCACTACTTGCAGTGCGAATGCTCCAGAATGCATGTAGGAGCTGTGAGATAAGTCTTTCCCAGGAGTTATTCCTTCGCAATACTGGGGCCTGAACAAATAGTATCCCCTTATGTAATCCTTCCACAGATATACCATGCTATAGCCCAAGGCACCTGTTCGAGTTCTTGAGTTCCCTTTGTTAGCTCCCTGGAGCCGGCAGGAAACGGCGTCCTTCACACTGGACATCGCAGACAAGCTGGGGACCTGCTGAAAGAGGGGCCGTGTCTTTATAGGCACTCTAAATCATGCATCTATCTTGCCAGAGGTTAGACTACCCGGGGTTGGCAAGTTTGGGGTTTAGGGCGTGGGGGTGGAGCTCGGCCTTCAGACCCTTGATATTTTGGAAGTTGATTTTACAATACATGGTGCCAAACAGCATGTGCTTCATGCAGCTGGCCCTCGCAAAGCAGCTGCACGAAAGTGGTTCTAGCTTCGCCAGATACGCTGTCAGTATGAGCCTAACAACTATGTTTTGCTGCTTTCCTCGATGGGACTGAGCACTTCCCAGTGCGCTATATAGCAGCATGCTGCTAAAGAAGGCATCAGGAGGGTGCTGCAAAGCCTCGCCCTTAAACCCTTAAACCCTAAACCCAAACCCTGGACAAAACGCGTAAAGCCTTAAAACAAAGGCTCAGGCTGGAAACCAGCACCTCAATCACTAATCACAACCTTAAACCCCTGAGCCCTATACCTATAATCGTAAAGGCTTCAAAAAATCTGCAGGACGGGGGCATGCTCGGTCGTCTATAGGCTTGGCCTAGCATGCACGGAGTCTGACGACACAGAGCGGTGCCGGCCCCTCGCCGCCGCTTGCTTGCATTCCTCTTTGAAGGCTTCCAATATATGGGTTCAGTTGCTGCTAAAAGTAGCCATATGTGCGGTTGCCCCAATGCAACCCTTTACTTTCTTCGTCCCCGGATCCGTGAAGCAGCCGCAGCGCTCATCTCACAAGAGAGGATCCCGAAGTAAAGGGGCTTGGAGACTTTGTCGACCGGTGCTCAGAAGGGGCAGATATTGGCGTCGCACCACGAAGGAAGGGCGGTGGATTTGCTGTGGTGCAGGTTCTGCAGGGGCGTGTTGAGCTGAACCCATGATCTGGGGTTTAGGGTTGTTCAGGGTGTGCCAGTTTCCGGAGCCTTCCGAGATGTTCGAAAACATCTCGCAACAAGTTCTTCGAGAGCAGAAGCCTTTGAGTTCAAGCCACGAGGGCATGGGGCACAACGATTCGCAGATATCGGCATTTTGAGCTCTCTTTCATGCACATATAGCATCAGACCCGTTTCTCGCCACAGATCGGCCTGTCAGAAGCCAGACCCAGAAACCCTAAACTCCACATCGGCTTGTCTCGTTTTGGCAACAGGCGAAGTTCCTTCTACACCGGGACGGCTGCAGGGATCCTCATGAGCCCCGAGAGGCGGGAACCACAAGCCTTTGAAGAAAGGAATTCTCCCTAGGGTGTTTCAGTTTGATCCGTCCATCCTCCGCATCCGCACGTGACGAATTGCGGACCCCAATTTGGGCCCTAAAATTTCTGTAAGAACCCCAGACATGGCATTCCTTCATCGCATGTGTTTTCAGGAGTCTCTCCGATGTTTCTTCAGCTTTGATGGAAAGCCAGCAGTCATGAGTCATGAGTTGCTCAGCCTGACAGTCCAAACCATGAAGGCGAAGATGCTCATGCTGGCTTCTGGCAACCGGTACATCCTCAAATGCTTAGGTCTCTTCGAGGTGGGGCAGATCTCACATCTGGAGACGCGGCTCTTGCCATTGTGTTCCGGGCGGGGTTGCCGACCCGGTCGCAAGCGATTTGGGGTTGCCGGGTCTGGGGCCCATGCAAACTCATTAGCCGCAACCACAATGATCCGCAGTGACCTGTCCTTTCAGTTCCATTGGCGACCAGGCGCAGCAGCATGCCGCAGCCGATCAGATGGGCCCCTGTTGATCATGGACAGAGCCCCTTGAGCCCTTCGAAGCCAGGTGGATCTGGATGCGCAACCCAAACTCCGCGGCTTTTTTGCAAGGACCTCCAGCCACAAGGCACCAAAGACTGCAGCTGAGTTGCATCCAAGGCTCAGAAACCACGCTAGCTCACGAAGAGCTGCCTAGAAAGCTTCCCGAAGCCCCACAGGCCGCAACAGAACTGAGGCAATCGACGAGACGCCCCCGAGCCGGGGGTTTTTCCTCCTCGAGGCCATGCCATTTTGCTTCAGGCTTCAGAGATTCAAGATAGAGGGATAGAGGGCTTTAGATGATTTCATGCCTCACCGCACAGGAACTTTGCTGCTGCACCCTCCACGACTTGGTGGAACACGTTTCTTTCAAGGAGCCTTGCTCAAGATGGTTGGAGTCTTGATGTAAGCTGTACGTTGTATTCTTGAGTAGGCCCAAGTTTGGGGTTTGAGCACAGGTCCAAGTAATTGCTCTGAAGCTTCAGCGAGCTGAATGCATTTCTGGTCTGTGCTCTGTCACAAGAGCCTCAGGCATGATGCATCCCACCGTCGCTTTCTTTGCCAGAAGAATCCAGTATTACTTTCCAGGAGAAGCTCAAGAATCCCTTTACTCCTTGAATTAGGGCACGATGTAATTGACAGGATATTAACTGGGTTTGGGGGTCCGGTACTGGGCTCTCTGAGTGCATCGCATCGTCGGGGAGCGAAAGCGCAGGAGTCAGAAGCTGCATTTGCTCTGCACTCAGCGCTTTGCGGGCTCATGCATCTCCATGCCCTTGGCAGCTGGGCCTTGAACGATGCGAAAAGATGGCTTTTGGTGTTGTAGGGTTTCCAAAAGGGTGCAGCGATCACACCCAGTTCCCAGTTCAGGATTTGGAAGGGGATTTGATCACCAGATCCTTAGGCTGTTCCTGCACGCTTGCGACGCTTGCGGCATCGTTATCGTGGAGAGAACATTCCTGCGACCAAATGCAACCCTGGCTCCAACCTGAAACGGCATCAGGGCAAGCTAAAGCTAAATCAGCTAAATGCTTGATGGATGTGACTGGGATCCATGCTCTCATGCGGAAGTTGTCCGAAGTTTGAGCTCTTGAGCTGTTCTGATTCTCACACAGGCTAGGCCCGCCCCCCCGTATTGGCTGTAGCTTCTCTTTCAGAGTCGCCTGGTTTTTCTCCAGGCATCCTGCATCGCGACATCAAGACCGCCAACATCATGGCTGCTTTGCTTTCCCTGTCCCAACGAAGGCACACGAAGCCCCCTCACAGTCCTGTTGAACACGAGGTTTCGCAGATCGGGATCTGCAAGTAGCCTCAAGCACGAAGTCTGCATCACTTTACCCTTCAACGGGAGGGTGTGGACGTGTTGGGTAGGAGACCCAATAATCCTTCGGTTGTTGGGTTTGTGAGGCAAACGTATGCCTCGTATAAAACCGTCAAGAAAGAGGGGATGGGTTTCTCCAGGTAAGGGAGTGGGACCTGCCAAAGGTTTCCGATGGCGGCCTCCGTGTGATCTTGGGCGACTTCGACCTTGTCTCCCACATGCAACTCCCGGTTTTGGGGTTTACGGTCTAGTAGTAGACTGCCGGCACGGGTTTCGTATGCGATCGTTGGATTCCAGGCTGCGAGGTTCCTGTGTCATGTGGGTAGAGGAAAGGGGTGCATGTTGCCCAACACTAAGAACCAAAGAAGGTCAGGGGAGCTGCTGAGTAGGCTATATACATAAGCCTTGGACCACGAGAGCCCCAAACAGGGTGATTGTAAAGCCTTGTACTTACTCGACTTGCTAGGTCCCCCGGATCCTCCCAGGACACCTCGACCACTACGACATGTTGGGTCCAGAGTCCTGAAGACAGCGGAGCGGGGACCTGAACAGTTACAAATATGATTCAGTAAGTAGGCTTTCTGAGCTGATACCGTAACAGCTACCCCACAAGACCCCATTCTAGTTCATACTAAGGCTCTAGCGTTGAGGGGTAGAGCCGATTGCAACCGAGGCTGCATGTCTGCCTGATGATAGTGCCGAGATGGCCTGGAATTGTGGGACTGCGGGTGCCTTTGCTTCGGTTCGTGGCGACCCAGCCATGTACTACAGCACCTCTTGAGGTATTGATCTCGGCTTTGGAGTTCTGCAACCAAAAGGGGTTGTTGCTGAAAGTCGTAGGTAATGCTGTCAATGCCTGAATCCCAATAGGGTCCACACCGAATCCTCGAGAAGTTCCACAACACTTGCTGACCAAGGATACCTGGCACCAGAAGTTTATGGCAGCCACAAGGGAAGCAAGGCGACAGAACCGTGTCGAAAGTAGCTTTTGTTTGCAGCAGCGTCGTGAAGATGTCCAAGGCCCGCTGCCTCACACACCGTGACACAGAGCTACGTAAAGCAGAGTTTCTGGAGGCTCCGTTTCTGGGGGAATTCGACAACCCCGCGTTTTCATCCCGACGGTGTGCAGCCCTGCACTGTGCCCCCAAGGATCTTTTTGCATTGGGAGTGGTGCTCTACATCCTGCTGACAAAGAGTGCCTCGTTCCAGATCATGGGGGCACCTGCATGTAGATGATTGCAGCAAGCACTTCCAAACCCATCTCGGCAACCAAAAATCTCCTGCAGCACCCCATTCCCGGCCCTGCCCTGACTGCACTTTCCCGCAACTGGAGCCAACGTTCTCTCAACGATACTCCGAGTGTTTGGGCTGCCGTTTGAGACGCTTCCAAATGTGTGGGAAGCCTTGTATCATTGTATCGAATTCCACATAGGAGGTTCCTGCAGAAGTGCACCCTGTGCGTTGTTGCGACATGAACAAACCCAGTTAAATTATTGCTATACGCATTGATTGCCAGTTTGGCATATTGCAAAACTGACTCCCATGTCGCGGAAAGCCCATGGAAGTCTACGGAGGCCAGCCTTTTCTTCGAGAGACGCCGCTTCTTACCGAACTCGCCACCAGAGATGGAAGGCTTTTGGCTGTCTGGGGTTCTCGGTTGATAGGTTTTCGGCTGGAGTTCTGTGCTGCTGGTTCTCCAGCCCATAGTTCTACAACATTCTATTTATGTACATATATAAGGATATAAGGTAGATGTCGTTGGACCAGTGCTTCAAGATGTAGCCAACTCTGGTTGTCCTCATGCGTGCAGCCTTGGGCCTTGTGTGTGTGTGTGGCCTTGTGTTGCACTCCCAAACTCACCAGACTCTCAGTAAAGTCAGTACAGCAACAGATCGCAGGCTTTCAATCGAGCCGGAGACGCTGCAGATGCTGGGCTTTGAATGGTAGACTCAGAAGACTCCGGAAAAGCCCTCTTAAGCGCTTTGAATATCAGGCTTGAGTCTTGAGTTTAGTGTGGTCTGAAGAGGACTGAATGCCAAGAGGCGATGTTGACCTAGCATGCTTGCAACTGAAACTGATGGCTCATCTAAACCATAAACCCCTGCAGCAGGATGTTTCGCAGCCACGAAGCCTGCGATCTGTTGCTTCTCGGCTGCTCGAAGGTTTCCAGAAGGGTGTTAAATTTTGGAACCGGGTGTTTGGGGGTATATTCCAGAGTTTAAATCCGTTCTGACGGCGAAGCCAAGCCGCCGCCGCACATCTGCAACGTAGCACTCGCATGCATTCGTGAGGGTGTACGCAGGCACTTTAAGAGTGAGGTACTCTGGGCTTTCTGTTGAGTCAAAGTTTCAGGATCCCCGACCCGGAACTTTGGCGTCCTCCCAAGGCGATTTCGATTTCGGGCCGTTCCTGCCATTCGGCTTTCATTTTGAGCGGTTTGCTGTGCTTTCGATCCTCGTGCACAGAGTCTGTACATCCAAGACCTCTACCCAAGCAATCGAGGTCCCAAGATCTCAGATGCCCAAACTGACCACGTCTGTCAAGCGTTCTAGATCAAAGCCTTCGCCTTCACCTTAAAGCTCTCGATCCTTAGACTGATCTCCCAAGCAGAAACTCAAGTGAAAAGCATAAATCAAGCCTTCGCTGCCAGTATAGCGAGCACAACAGGAGTGGAAGGCTTACGCATAATGCGCCAGTAACGTCACCGGCACAGTTGCTATCCGATCAAGCTCTCGGAAGCAGCCTTCCCCAAACCAAAATGGATGCTCCAGACTCAAGCCCGCAAAGTAAAGCTTCGTGCCTGGCTCCATGAATGGACGGAGTCCATGGAGGAGAGACTTATCATCAGAAGCGTCCAGCTGTGATTTGGGGAAGTCTGGTCAGCGCCCAGACATAATTTACAGTAACTTCAGTAGCATCTTAGGTCCTCCGTGTAATGAGCGAAGAAGCTTCAAAGGCCCTACACGGTCCTAGACCGAATGCTCATGCCTCAACCAATTTGCGAAGGCTGTGGCTGTTGGAGCCTCGGCCCGAACACCGCCCCGAAGCTTCAGAAGCTCTCGAGAGCGCGCCTGGGCAGAGAGCGCCGAGTGCGCTTATCTTTGGCCTCAGTCTTCGTCTTCGGGTTCGGGGTCTTCTTGCAGCTTCGACGCTGAGGCAGTCAAGCACTTTTCGTGTATGTAGTTGCTACATCATGTATGCATGAATGTTTGTCTGTCTGTCTGTCTGTCTGTATATATGTATGTATGGATGCATGCTGCATGTATGTGGATATTCGGATGTGTGTGTGTGTGTGTGCGTGTGTGTCCGTACATGCAAAAATAGGTACGTACATACATGCATACCTCCATGCATGCATGCATGCATGCAGACAGACAGACAGACAGAGACAGACAGACAGACAGACACAGACACAGACAGGCACGGACAGGCACCACAGACACCGACAGACACAGACAGGCGGAGACACAGAGAAGCAGACAGGCAGACATACATCTACCTAGTTGTACGCTCATGCGTAGAAACATGCAATACATACATTATAAGCGTACGTGCATACATACAAACGTACACATACATACATGCGTACATACCTACGTACGTACGTACACACATACATACACCCACATTCATACATGCATACCAAAATACGTACAGGTACATACGTACATACACACATAAGTACAAGCACATTCATGCGTGCATAATACCTACAAACAAAACCTACATATCGACCTACCGACATACTTATACACTTACTTAGTTACACGTACACAAGCATACTATCATCCATGCATAGATCAACACATTATGCATACATCAACACATGCAGTCATCAACACATGCATACATACATACACATTCATGCGTGCATACATACCTACAAACAAACCTACATATCTACCTACCTACATACATACACATTCACTTACTTACATGTATGCAAGCATACTATCACCCATGCATACATCAACACATTAAGCATTCATCAACACATGCATTCATCAACACCTGCAGTCATCAACACATGCATACATACCGCATGCATGCATACATACATACATACTCACATACATGCCGTTACAGTGGTTGCCTGCCTTCTTTGTTTTTGTGGGCGATGTTTATGCATCGAACCAAGGCATTAGACAAACGGGCTGATTAGTTCAGGGCCTGAATCTGTTCGCTGCATCGCACTAGTTCTGTGTTTTCTGCATTGAGTGGTTCCAGGTTAGTCAGCGAACTGGAATGTCTCGGTGCCCTTGCTCTGAGTCGCAGTGTTTGGGCAGGCACTCTTGGTGCAGACAGCCCATTCAACAAAAAAACGCAGATGCTAAACATGCTGATTTAGATAGTTTGCCGTGTTCGATTCTGCATTACAAACCGGGTTTCCACTCAGCCGGGAGGCCCTTCAACCTCGAAGTCTGACTGATCACATACACTTGAAACGGTTTGCATGTATCCGAATCAGCAAGATTCTCCGAGGAATGGCTGTGTATCAGGGAGCCCGAATCTTGGCTTCAGCCCGGTTTGCAGCTGGCCTTCCCGCACACTAAGACAAAAGGGAACCAGGGACCTGTTGCAGAATGGAGTGCGCGACATGCTTTCCCCGTTGGAGTTCAGCTCTTGTGCCTTCAAGTGTTCTGAATGGCGCCGTTTTAGAGGGCAGACGGCGGAGCTTCACGAGCGCAGCCCCTAAACCCTAAACCCACAAACAATGGGCTTATTTAATTGGAGAAGGGGTTGCGGGGTACATTATGTAATTTTAAACGCTTCGCGTCGCCCGCCTCGGCCCGGCTGCGCACGTATGTGCCGAATTGGTTGGAGGTGTTTGTCTAAGGTAATCATCCGGAGCCTGCATCGCTACCCCGTGAAAAGTGGCCTTGCTGAAGAGAATTCTTGAGCCGAGATCTTGCAGGCGCCAAAATCCAGCAGTCAGAGTCAGAGAGTACAGGGGATTGCTTTTGCGCAAGTCCTCTGCATAGAAGCGCGGTACTTTGTAACTTTCGACTTTCGGTATCTTTGGCCCCGACTCAAACCCGTATGCCTAACCCTAGAACCTGGAGTCCTGGAGTAGACCGAAACCTTCAGCGGCGGGGGTGAGGGGGAAGGGGAGGAGGGGGAAAGGGGGGAGAAAGGCTGCGTGGGTGGGTGGGACTGCCCTACAGAGAGCTTCCATTAACGGAGGCGACATTTCGCCGCAAGACTTGGGGGCAAATTCATGGGTTCACAGAGACAAGGGAGACGAGGGTGGGGGGGGGTGTCAGCGTCCCACTTTTCGGAGGTGGGGTCACTGGGGGGACAGTATATGTAGTATGCCCTGCTCTAAACATGAAGGCCCTAGATAAGCCCAAAGCCCTGGAACAGGAGAGCGAAGGTGTCCGAGCGCTTGTACGGCAGTCGCTCGCCGCATAGTGTAGCCAAGGAGCGTGGCGAGGTTGAGGGTTTCAGGGTTTAGGGCTGCAAGAAGTTCTTGGGGTCGTTGGGGGTGGCTTGGGAAGTTGGGTGGGATTGGGCTTCTAGTGATTCGAGCGGTGCTCCTGTAGGCAAAGCCTCAGGGCAGTGCTGTTTGGGGGAGCTCTTAGAATGCGAACATGCAAGTTTCCTCAAACAACCCCTCTTCGGCAAAACGATTCGACAGCTGGGACTTTTTTGCACCTTGGAAGAAGACATCCGTAAATGCCTTAGACCCCGAACTCCCGTTTCTTACTTCTTAACAGTCTCAGACCAGGCATTGGGGTATGCAGACCAGACTAGACTCTCTAGATATGTCAGTAGCCGGCATCCCGTTTGAGTACGGCTTTGCCCCGCTCAGTGCACCTGACCAAACTTCTGATGGCTCCTTTTCTGGCAAAGCTAGCTGGCCGCAATTGCAAGAAAGACTTTCCGCTCCATTATGGCTTACCTTGATTGACCTACCATCATTCATCCCCTTTGAACCGTCCCTATACATTCTGCATGCGGACTATTAAAACCTGCAAAACAGTGCGTGATTGTGGGAGGCAGCGGTTACAGAGTCTGGTTTGAGACTTCCGCGACTACACGTGAATCGGAACCTACGACGTCATTCTACATCCCAAGCCTGGGCCACCAAGCCCTAAACCTTACTGCCCAGACTCTGGGCTCAAATTATGAACCCTACGCTCGAAGTCCTAATGCAGTCCTCTTCTTAAGTAGCAGTCCCTAAACCCTATCAACCCTGAACCTTGTAAACCCAAAGTCCAAAACCATTTAAATTTGATACCAAGACTTCGCTTCACTTCAGTGCATGTAGGTCCTATAGACCCCATATTTCCTGAACAAGAATCCAGATAGAGCCTGGAGAGGTGGTCACGCACGGATAGCCTCGAACAGAAGTTGGCGACTTCAGAAACCAAAAGTCCGGATGTGCGCAACACTTACAGTGCGGCGACTTGCCACGGATCGTGGAACGGAGGTTTAGGGTGCAGGTTTCAGGGGTTTAGTGTTGCGGATTTAGGTATTGACTTTTTGGCTTTCGGCCCGCCGGAGATCTTGGATGATTTTGTGGTTGGAATTCCTCTTTTCAGCTTGTGCTTTGCTTTGCTCAGGCGGCGCACTTGGGATGGTGTCTTCAAGTCCTCAAGCTGGCGTAGTGGCGTTTGGGACCAATAGCTCGAGGCTTCACAGCTCGTCTAAGCTCTAAGGACGATCTGTCGTAGGCTAGGACCCCGTGTGCGAGGTACACAGCAGTATCAAAGAGCAGCTACGCCGAAACTTCACAAGCTCATCCTTCCTGATGCGTTCTTCAAAGAAGCAGGCCGGGTGAATCTCGGATCTGGCGTTCTGGGCTTTGTCCAGAAGACCCGCGATTTACTCCTTTCCCCGGTGGCAGTGGGAGTTTCACACGTCCAGTCGCTCAGCCCTCGACAGCCTGTCACCGGAAGTACTCTGCCGAAGCGCTACACCCTTTAACCAAACCCCGAAGGCCCATCGAAACGCCAGGTGCCAGGTAACCCTATAACAAAACGTCGGCGTGCCTGTCAGGCACGGAACGAGCGAGACTCCAGGAGGCTTTTCCGAACGACCTTTGCCAGCTCCGCGCGTTCGGCCGCCAGGTCTTAAAATAGATAATAGAACAACAACGAGTGGAAGAGTTCAGATGCTGTCAGGATTTTAACACGAGTTTGCAGTGTTTTCAGGAACTTAGGTGGATCAGGGCTTTCAATTGACTGTATAGGGTTCTGAGCACTTTAATGCAAGCGACGACAGTCGAGAATCAGTATTAGTGGTGAATAAATCCGAAGTCATATGTTTCCTTGACTCTTTTCGTAGCCCAGAACTCCTTAAATTGAGCTCTTTCATAAGAACCCAGGCTTTGGGTTCGGCGGCCTTGGCCATGGGATGGCGAAAAAGGACCAAGGCGCGGGCGATGAACGGGGGGTTTGCACTCGTGCGATACGCGTAGTACGAATATGCATGCCGATAAGTATCAGACCTCTCACGATATAATCACTACAGACAAATCGAAATTGTGCTTGTGTGTGTGCTAGCAGCCATAGGGAAAATACTGCAGTGAGACTCGTTGTCTTCGTAGCTCGTGAGCTGCGAAGGGCTTATGCACAGTTAACCAAGAAGTCTCAGCAAGTCCCTGTACTCTACACCTGGCAACCCTATGCTTATTGTGCAGGCACCTGACGTTTCGCCAGACGGAAACGGATTGAGAGGTTCATAGTTCGAGTCGCAGAGGGTCAACTTATATCGGCCTAGCTGCATGGCTTTTCGTGTCGGAGTCTGCCCGAAATGCAGCGGTTTGGCCAGTTAGTACGCATATTCTCATAACGCAATCATATACATCACGATCCAAGAACCGTCAAAACCCCATATCAGCGGCTTCGGAGTTTCGTGTCACGAAGTTCCACGAAGGGGTTCACGGTTCAGGCCGGACGGTTTATTAAGAAACCGTAGCCGTGATAGTGTTATGGTGAGGACCATTTCTACTCTTGGTATCGTTACTACTGTTATCATTGTCACTCCATCTATTGATGTTGCACCTCTGCATCATTAACACTATTGGTTATTCCTATCCTTACTAGCAGCAGGAGGAGGAGTAGTAGTAGACAAGCAGCAGCAGTGGTGCTGGTGGTGGTCCTGGTGGTGGTGTTACCATTTCTTGGTATGGCTCATCCTGAGTATGAAGCATTTTCGCGATTGCTATTAGTGTCACCCTTACTCTCGCTTTTGCTTGCATGTTTCCTGTTGTATGTACGTTTTCCTAATTTTATTATTTAGTATCAGTATTGGTACTTCTACTGCTGTTACCATAACTTTTTCCATCTTTTCCATTAGCGATTACAATCGCTATTACTCCTGCTACTACTGGTACACTTGTAACCGATTGGTTTGACTGCTACAGCCCCTAGAACGACCAACCTGTCAAGGGCAGCCAGAAGCAGAGACCAAGCAATCCGAGGCACCGAGGCACCCAAACCGCTGAGAAGTCCTTGCCATTCCTACGGTATCAATGATATCAAGGTCAAGCCTGTCGATGAAGCAGATGAGCGGCCGTTCTGCATCCCAGAGAAGATGTCAGGATATCTCAGAATTTTCACAGCTACTGATGCGAAACAGGCTACATGCTTCAGAGGTGCCAGTGACAAGATTTGTTTCCTGTGCTCAGGTGCTGGAGTCTGAACTTGTAGCTGTGAGCAGCGACGGTTCCAAGATCCGAAACGCAGTTCAGTACCTCAGTAAACCCTCTCCATGTCCCTCCAGTCGACCGTTGGCGCCTGTCTAGTTACCCATTGCGTGCCCCAGGTTTGACAGCGTCTTCATTCCGTGAACTTGATGGGAAGGTGGTTAGAGGTTAGAGGTTTGAAGTAAGTAGGGGATAGTGGACATCGGGGCGATTGCCGCCAAGAGAAACATGCGAGTCCACGAAGCTGCTCGCGCTTCACTAGTGGACGTTCAGGATGGGCACTAGGTCTCCGAACATCGCACTGCTGTCATCCCTGAACAGTCAAGGGAAGAATCCATTGGACACATACGCCTGTATCTCGGACATAGTTTATGGTCAGAACCTAGCGACCACACCCTCTTAGTAAGCATGTGACTCGCGGTCCTGCTGAGTGAGTGTTTCGGACCACACGCATACAAGTATAGCAATTTGGAGTTTCTTGCTGCGAATTTCAACAACTTAGAGCTGCAGTATTTAAACTCCTTTCGGGAAGTGCTGCTGCAAGCTAAAAGAGCCTTCTTCTGGTCGCGGCTGACAGACCCAATAGTGCGAGTAGGTTATGTGCGTTCTACAACTGCAAGAACTGCTCCGGTTAGTTGTATCAGAACTCGCGTGTATCGATTCCTTAGGCGTGGATAAGTCGGAGAAGTGCTGCCAAGGCCACACCTAGCTCCACACCGCACGGGTGCGAGAGACGGTAAGGGAGGAGGGGACACAGCTAGGTCAGCTGGTAAGTCGGCAGCTGTAGCAAAGCAGTGCTCATCCTGGCCAGCCTGGATGGCTCTGAGGAGCCTTCAGTGTTTATTGACAGGACCCGGAAGGGCGAAACCTAAATCTGAGTACACGCAGCAACTATACTGTTGATCTTTGCATTTGGCTTTCCTGCCGCGGTTTTAAAAGAGGTGAAGCTACATCGTTGCCCGTACACCCTCCGTATGCATGGTGCCAAATAATCGGCACACCTGGTATATAGATGTCATGATCATGACGGATACGACACATTGCAAAAGTGGACTTAGAACAAGCCATGAGCGCCTGTGCCCTTCAGAACCTTTTGCTTGTTTTGACCGAAGCAGCAGATTTCAGACATCCGTGGTCATGTAGTACATGTCATTCCGGAAGGGTTGCACTTCATGCAACAACTCCATGGCCGCACCCCCTTTAGCGATGACATGGTTCGAAGTAGCGTTATGCCTGAATCGGGGAGCTTCGGATTGACATCGAGGTGGTCGAGCTTAGCGCCTGCTTCGGGCCCTGCGAATATGTTTGTCACGGCTTTGCTGTGTTCGTGTTACCGTCGATGGAAAGTGGGGTTTCGAGGTTATGGGATCGCACGTGCCTTAGAAAAGGCATGAAACAGAGAGGACGGCATGAAGCTGAGTCTCACGTGTTCCGCTTCCAGCAAGCCTGAAGGGGTGTCTACAGAGGCGTTTCGATGCGGGTTTTGCACACATGCTAAAAAATAATCCAAGACTTCTGTCGGAGGGTTGCCTTCTAGCTTGATGCATGAAGTGCTGGTCTGGGTCGTTGGAGTGTCCCACCACTGTTCGTTTCAGCTTGTCTTCGTCTGATCTCACTCATGGAGTTAAGGTTCAAGGAAAGGAATTGGAAATGCGCTCCGCAATGAGATCCCACTGTGTTGTTCATTGCTTGCATTTACCCGCAGACAGCTTCGTGCTCGACGCAACTTTGCCAGCCCGCGGCGACTCTGAGCAGCCCAGACGCAGAAACCTAAAAACCCATTCAACAAGCACCGGCCAAGCGAGAGCTGGAGGTGTCTGAGCTGGCTCATCGACCGCAGGCCAGCACCTCCCCCCAAAAGAGTTCGTGCTGCGCCTTCCTTGGCCCACTGGCTGCTTGTCTTGGCAGAAAACAGATCTCCGTTGACGCGTGCCGACTCAGTTCTGAGATGAGAAATCAGGATACAAGGGCAGGTAGCTAGCACTGCGACTGCTGCAACCACCACCACCACGTCAACCGCGACGACTTACTACTACTAGTACTAATTCCTAGTACCACTACGACTACGACTACGGTGTTGCTGAATGCTTTTTCGGGGACCAGCTCCGGTCGCCGAGAGTATGGTTTTGGGGTTAAAACTGGCGTGTTGGACCACACCCGAAGCGTGGGAGTGTGGTCGGAAACTGTGCCGCTGGGGCTTAAACTGTTGTTTGGGGACACGCAGCGACCGCACTTTAGCTTCAATCTCGACGGGGGAAGAAACTGCTAAACCACAGGTGGTCGGATAGCACGAAAACGCTATAAATACCATGCAGAGCGCAGGTGTTGCCAAGAAGGTTCTAGGCCTCCTACATAAAACCTGAAGCGCACCATCTTATAAACATCAGAAACAAAAATGCCAGCTGTACGTGGTCAGACCTCGGCGTAGGAGGGTTTGCTTTTGAAGTAGTGTGTGGTGTGTGCGTGGAGATATTGCTCGGGGTGTCCGCGAAACAATGTCGTCTCGTCATCATCCCCGAAACAAGCTTCACCCTCACACCATGAGTCCTGGTAAACAGATTAACAGTAAAGAAGGTTCTCAGCCAGGAACTCACCCCGGACTTGGGACCGGGCCGGCACTGCGAATGACTAGCTTTGCTTAGATGTCCCGTGGCGTATGGCCTGAAAACAGCACACCTGTCANTCTCAGCCAGGAACTCACCCCGGACTTGGGACCGGGCCGGCACTGCGAATGACTAGCTTTGCTTAGATGTCCCGTGGCGTATGGCCTGAAAACAGCACACCTGTCAACTTGTGGCCCATATAGGGCGAGCTGGGCGTATTGTAGGCCTGCATCAAAGCTCCGTTGGCACGGCCCGTTGTCAAAGAGACAGAGGGGGTCCCCGTTGCTTATCCTTTGCAGGGCACTTTGCAGCTGCAGCTCACTCTTTGTCGACTTCACGGTTTGCCCGTGATTTGAGCGAAGGTAGCAGCAGTTCAAAAAGAGGCCGCAGAGTGGTTCCAACTGTACCGTTGCAGGAAAGCTCCGTCGGGACGACCCCTTGCCTGAGCACAGGAGGTCCCCGTTGCTTATCCTTTGCAGCTCACTCTTTGTAGTCTTCAAAGTCTGCTCGTTGGGTGAGCGAATAAGGGAGGGGCCGTAGAGCGGCGCCAGCTGTACCGTTGCACCAAAGCTCCGTCGGCACGGCCCCATGCTAGAGCNCTCACTCTTTGTAGTCTTCAAAGTCTGCTCGTTGGGTGAGCGAATAAGGGAGGGGCCGTAGAGCGGCGCCAGCTGTACCGTTGCACCAAAGCTCCGTCGGCACGGCCCCATGCTAGAGCGGAGGTCCCCGTTGCTTATCCTTTGCAAGGTGCTCTGTAGCCGCAGCCCTCTCTTTGTCGTTTTCAGAGTCTGCCAGTTGAGTAAGAAAATGTGGCTGTAGTTCACAGAGGGGCCGCAGANGCTCCAACTGGACCATTGCATCAAAGCTCCGTCGGCACGACCCCTTACAGGAGCAGAGGAGGTCCCCGTTGCTTATCCCTTGCAAGGTCGCCAACAGCGCACATAAGAGTAGAGCAGAACACCCCTGAATGCCGAGCGACGGGATTCTGCATTCCATGGCATCTACGCAGAGCTAGTCAAGCAAAAATGTGTTCCGCTATTGGGACACAGCTGAGCCGGGGTGCTTACTACTACTACAACAACTACTACTACTACTACTACTACTACTACTACTACTATTACTATTACTATTACTATTACTATTACTATTACTATTGCTCTTACTCTTACTATTAATAGTACTATTACTACTACTACTATTACTACTACTATTACTATTACTATTACTATTACTATTACTATTACTATTACTATTACTATTACTATTACTATTACTATTACTATTACTATTACTATTACTAT
>BGNK01006086.1:0-26897 GCA_003297005.1 Symbiodinium sp. clade A Y106
GTCGCCATTGACAGGCGTATGCCAATGAAAATCGTTCGGGCCGCCTGGTGGTGGAGAGATGAGAGGCCACAAATCCTTTGATCCTTTGTACTCGAGGAATTTCCCGAGCACCTTGGCGATATCGTCGACCGAGATGGTGGGATCAGCGATCAACCTTTTGGCCGGTGTCTTACCCCCTTCCTTGGCCTCCTCAACCTCTCGCTGCTTGACTTCCATCATCGCATCGAGAGNTCGACCGAGATGGTGGGATCAGCGATCAACCTTTTGGCCGGTGTCTTACCCCCTTCCTTGGCCTCCTCAACCTCTCGCTGCTTGACTTCCATCATCGCATCGAGAGAAGCCATATGGTAAACGAAACTTTCTGTACAAGGTACCAAAGGAGGCAGCAAAACTATGACAGCTCAGAGTCTTTCAGAGCAAAAAATGTCCTTTCCGTGAAACGAATTGTGTGGAAAACATTGTCGCAGTCAAGTAAATCACTCCGACACAAAACTGTTTCCAAGCCACGGTCTCGCATGTAAAACACAAGAACAAAGTCACATATACTGCCAGCTGTGTGCAGAAACAGAAGCAGCACATGTCCAGACACAAGTAAAACTGCCCCCCGACTTGCATCCAAGCCACATCATCGCAAACAAAAATGCCACATCTTGCATTCNAAACAGAAGCAGCACATGTCCAGACACAAGTAAAACTGCCCCCCGACTTGCATCCAAGCCACATCATCGCAAACAAAAATGCCACATCTTGCATTCGAGAAATCACAAGAAACTTACTATTATTGTTCTATTACCATGTTATTTTTGATGATCAAATGGATTTAGGATTCAACAAAACACAAGAAACTTATTATTCTGTGTTATAAAAGCATGATAATTTTCAGGACCAAATGGAGTTAGGTTACAACCTAAAAAAATTTAGGTTGCAACCTAAATTAATTTAGGTTGTAACCTAAATTAATTTAGGTTGTTTTTTACGTTGTGTTTTTCGTGAAGTATATAACCTAAATCATCGAAATCAATGTGAATTACCAGCAACCTAAAAACAGGGAATCTGGAGACTCAGGGAAGGGGACTGTGGACACGAAGCTGCAGCACCTGGTCACCACCCTGACCAGGGCCGTGCTGAGGCACGAATCGGACCTCGCCATGTGCCGGGCCGACACAAGCTTTGTGATATTCGTCGATACGGGGTCACACTCGTGCCTGCAGCAGCTGAAGGACGCCGGCAGCCGCTGGCAGGAGACGTACACGCAGGGCACGGTGAAACGGCCTCTCAAGCAGTTTCTCATGCCGGGAATCTTCAAGACTCTCAAGGAGCAAATGGAGGCTCTGCTGACGGACGACGCAAAGATGGAGAGGTGCCGACAGGCGGGATGGCTGACGGAGGGTCGCGCTGCTCTCGACGACCTGGAAGTTTCATATCTGGGACCCGGCGCAGAAGTGCGAGGTGCACGGCCCGACGGATCCGCGGTCGCAGAGCGAGATGGGGTAATCCTTCGTTTCAAGGCCACCAAGGACATGGAATCGGCGGATGATCCCCTTCATGGCTTCGATCAGCCTCCGCACCCAGGGAGCTCAAGAAGCTCACTTGGGATGTGCTTGTATCAAGCCGGAAAGGGGTCAGCACTCCCAGATGAGTCGCCAAGTGGGACAAGCCTACTTGGCGGTGGATTTCTGCGATGGAGCAACAGGGATCAGCAATGGTCCCGGGGCAGGGCCTAGGGCGGCCCGGACAGTCTAATACTGGGAGACTGGGAGGTGCGATGCTCAGCTCTGCATCCGTGCTGACTTGCGAGTGCCACAGGCTAGACCCAAGAATCCCAAAGGCCTCAATATTTGCAACGCGAACTCGGCACTTCAGGCATGGTATTGGCTACATGAGCTCGCGTGCTCCAGCCATCTGTTATCCAGCACCTCTCAGGCAGGGTTTCGTGTGCTGGGCAGCGCGGGAGTCGTCACGGTCACCGAGTGCGCAGCGTTTCGGGAAGTCTTCAGACACTGGAGGGAGCCTCGTAGACAGCATGATGCAGGTGAGTTTTGGGCGCAGCTCAATGCGGCGCTACAACTTGCAGGCCGGTGGCAAGCTCGCCTCAGCATGCCATTCACTGTGGTAGATCAGGGCCCTAGCTTAGCACTGCCCCCATTCTCCTTAAGCCCCTTCGTAGCTCGCTGCAGCGCACGGTCCAGGATTGGCATGCCCAGTATGCAGTACATGGCATGCTGACCTCATATCCCACAGTCTGCTTTCAACTCTGTCGTTACTCCACCGATTTGCAGAAGGACCGCACGTCCGTACATCTCCTGCCAGGTGCTGAGATCCACCTGCCTTGCTTCGCTGCTGCAGCAGTCGGCACTGAAGTCCAGCAAATCACCTACCGGGTAGGTTTTGTGGGTTTCCACCTAGGTGAAACGGTTCACTCTGGTCACTATCAGGTTGCCTTGAGTGTCCCTTGCCTTGGTTCTAGATGTTCTAGGGAGCATGACTGGCAGTTCCAGATCTGTGATGATGGTCGTAGCCCCTCGCTACTAAGCGGGATCTACGTGTGCTGCAGACTAATGCCTACCTGGTGGGTCTGATCCGAGCATCGTAGCCCTAGTGGCGGTGGGGAGTCTCCCGGGTTCTGCGTTTTGAGACTCCTCACCAGCTGCCAGCGCCACTCCGAAGAGATCCGGCGAGGGCAACAGTTCCGCAAAAACATTCTCCGATTTCACAGTGCAATTTGCATTCTCTTTTTCATTTCTGTTCTCGTCGATCTTCTGCAGTCTGAAACACTCTGCAAGCAGTGCCAACCCGTTCATGGCCTGGAAGCAGCAAGGCCCAAGCAATTGCATGGGGCATACTAGTTGCCAGATCCGCTTCTGTTCCATCAGTCTGGGACTCAGCCTCTCTCAAGTGAAGTGCATCGGTCAATCACTGTTCGTGCAACTTAACTGGTGCTGTGCTCCAGCAGTTGACCTTGGCTCGGTATGCAGGGCACTATTGAGGTCATAGATGTGCCTGCTGATGTGCGTGAGGATATTTTGGTATCCTTTCTGTTGCTTCAAACAGTCTGCAACCTGTATCGGTGGGACACAGGCAACCCACCGCCAGTAGGCCAGCTGGCATGGAATGACTTGCTGAACTGGGCGCAACAGAATCTATGCAGGCCCTCGGTGGATACTCTATTCCAGTATGCAGACTCTTTGGACATGCAGTTTGGGGGCAGGGCGCATTCGGCGCTGCCGTGTCCCTCTTGGGAGGTTCTGACGCGCAGCAGCTGAAAAGCTTGCTCAGCACCTGCTTGAGTCCGGAGCAGGTACGCTTTGGAGCTCTGCAAGGATGGTGGCCAATATTCTTGCTCTCGAGATGCCGAGGCAGCTTTTCGCGGCCCAACTGAACTTGGGCAGGAGTGCTACCTTTGGGGTCGACTATGGCAAGCATCAGTTTACTGGCATTTGTCGGCAGACCCTCACGCATGCCAATACTACACGCCTACTCAACGCTCTAGTCTTGAGAGACTGTCCATGGCACAAATGGAGCACCGTCGCCCTGCTGTATAACTTCCAAACACCTGTGCACATTGATCAGCAGAACGGCCCGGAGCCGAGCCTCATTTTGGTTCTCTCTCATGAGGGGGGCGAGGTCTGGATTGAGGATTCGGACGGTCGTGAGTATGTTGAGCATCAGCAGGGATGGCTTCGAGGTGGGCGCCACTCTGTCCACCTACAGGCTGTGCGCTTTCTCACTAACAGGCGCAGGCACTTCACGTGCGGTTGGACCTGGATGGACAGGGTCATCTTAACGGCCTACACAGTCAGCCGTTGGGAGTCGGTGGCGGACTCTCAGAAGGAGCGTTTGGAGGCACTAGGGTTCATCTTGCCTGAAAGGCGCCGCGGTGCTAAAGGAGCCGGCAATGGAATGCCTGCCGGCGATCCTTCGAGAGGGGTTTGACTAGATTTTGGGGATCCTTTCTTTTCTGGTTTCGGTGCTGACTTCACTGATAAGGTGTGTCGCAGATGTACAGGGCACTGTACCTCAGCTCGTGGATCCGCTTGAGCCAGACAACTTGACAATAATGAGCCAGCTGCCGATCGTATGCATGCCTGTCATCTTCGTCCAATTATCTGATGATGTGCTCCTCTCAGGTCATGACTGTCTGCAGCACTATATGGGCTGCGATCGAACAGCTCTGGATGGCCGGCGGCAGTGTTGCAGATCCTGTGCAGCGGGGCAACACAGCAGGGGTTGCGATCGTCGCGATAGGCAGCGCCGTCGCTCAGAGACCACCATGTGCCTCACTGCAGGTTGCACCTTTTTGGCTTTTAGTCGGCACTTCTATTGCTGTTCTCATTGCAAGCACTCAGCTGGCAAGTTGCATAAAAAGAGCTGCCTTAGGAGGCAAGGTACCTCCCACGGCCGGCAGCAGCAGCCAGGGAAACCACAGCCCAAATGGCGGTGGTACGAGCTCTGGAAGTGGCGGCAACGGAGCAATGGCTTCCGGCTCTCAGATGGCACTGGTTTTTACTGCTTCAGACTTCAAGCTCGACGAGATGGATTAGTGCGGCTAACTTTAGTTTTCTCTTGAGGAGCTGCCAGCAGAGCAGCGCAGCCTTGAGCTGCCGGACAAAGTCTGTCCCCTACGTCGAACGCAGATCCGTGCGAGACGAGTGCAACGCAATACTGTCACTTTCACTTTTTCACTTTCAATTCGATCGCAGCGTCGACTGTCGACGCTTTGCGTCCCTCTAGACCAAGCAGAGTTGCCCGGCTGCTCCTCACCCCATTCGGGTGATAGCAGCTATGCGCTTCGGCATAGTCGTAAACGAAACTAGTATGGCATCCCCGTGCCGAGGCACCAAGCAGGATGCACCTGAATCGACATCCAGCCGTCCAAGCAACAGCAGTCAGACATCGAACATTGACTGCGAATAATGAAATCACACAAACTTTAAACGTTGAAGCCCTACTATGTATCCCCCCTGCTTCATTTCAGCAGTGGCTTGCTTCAGCTTGAGAAGTGGCCTATCATCATCAGCAACATAGAAAGTTTGCTGCTGACTGTTGCGAATGGCCCCACTCAGAGCTGCTTTGTAGTGGCCAGCCGTGAGCTCAATGCCAACATGGAAAATGATCCCAATCACACGATACTGCTGCATATATGTTGAGGTGTCGACGACGTCATTGTGAAAACAGTGTATCCTGACAATCTCGCCAGCCTGCACCATGACGGTTGTTCTGTCCTTTGACTGCTGAATGTGCCGATGTCCTTCCAAAGTGCTTGAGCTGGAGAAGTAGAAGTTGAGGAGGAGGAGAGCATAAAGCATGTACGCGAGCCCGTGTGTGCCAAGCATGTGCGCTGTGCTGTAACGAGGAGCCTGCAATCTCCAAGACGAGCGGGATGTGTGCTGGACCTGATTCATGAACCGCCATACGATTCTTCTCCGGAATTTCCTCAAGCATTCTCGCCTCCCACATGCCGTGATAAGCCTCCGGCGCTGAGTGCTTGAAAAGGTATGCCACGAATTCAGCGGCGTCCTGCTGCTCATGAACACTGGGCCAGGATCGGAGCAAGTGCTGCCGTGGAAGCAAGGCCAAGACATTGATTCACATTGACTCTGGGTTTGATGCCTCGCATGGCCCTTGTGAGTCCACCCAGCGCTTGGTCGGAGCCATGAACCTGATGCATCCACAACAGCAAATTAATGGTCGCATTGATGTAGCATATATTGCTGGAGTTGCGAAGCTGAACGCCCTGAGCAATGCCCAGCCTCATCCACGATTCTGCTGATGCTGCTGGCGTCCCTGTCCGCGGCCTCTACCCTGCTGATGCTTGGCCTTTCCCTTCCCCTTTCCCTTGAAGGGTGGAGGGAACTTCTCCGCCAGAACTTTCGCAACGGGCTGTCGGTTTAGACGAGCGGGCCGGATGCGAAGGCCTATCAGCCGCGAGGCCGACAGTCCGCACAGACTCGTCATCATGCCCCAGGCCTGGCCCTGGGATCCCGCAGCCCGATTCTCATCAAGAAGGTGATGGTATCTCCCTCCACGTTCTCGAACGGCTTGCGCGTCGCGTGGAACTGAACCAGGGCGCCGTGATGGTGTTCTCCAGTTGTACTGTGTCTCCAGCACCAGCTGCGACTGGTGCATGGGGGTCGCCCCCGGAAGGCTCCAACTTCTTTTGCTGGTCCCTTATTGGAGCTCCGGAACTCCCTCCTCCAAGGTGTAGCCCCTGCTGGACAATTAGATCTCGAAGCTCCTCGCTGGCCTCCAAGGCCCGAAGTCGAAGCTTCAAATGCTCCAGAAGTCCCAAGAACAGCATGAGCCGGAGTGGGCTCTGCATGGTGTGCCAAATCACCGCCAGCTCGTAAAGCCGATCCAGCGCCGAGCCCTTCTTGGTCTCGAACGTCAGAACAAAGACTCTCTTTTGGTTCTGATTTGACAGCTCATCCTCGTGGCGCAGTGCCACCCTCGCTATCAACCGCATCTTTTCCTCCAGGTCGGAGATGCGCTGGGGTTTCTCTGTCGCCCCAGCCCCAACCATTCCATGATGTTTCTGGCTCGGATTCTCTGGCCGAGCCCCACGCTCTGTCCCGTCGCTTTCGCCTCCCCCACTGGGTTGCCTGCTGACTCTGGCTCGGGGCAGGTCCCTTGCCCTGTCCCTGACCCTTGGTGGCTGAGCGAAGACACTTCGTCTGGCTCTCCTCCCACTCCCGGTCTTGCGCGGACTCCTCCGTGTTCTCCAGGTCCGGTCGTGATTCCCTGAAACACCAACCGAAGTTCCTCCAAGGGGGTGAGCTTCACCGTTCCCGTCATCACGGAAAGACAAGGGCAGACCGGTCGAAGAAGAGCTCGTGGCCAACTTGCGGTAGCCCAAATGCTGCAAGATAGAGCACTGATGTTTGGCCACATGCAGAACAAGGACTGAACTTCACCGTGGGAGTGGTGCGGCACAAAGAGCGAACGTCCTTTTGACGACGGTATTGTTCTGGACGGTGTGGTTTCAGGTGATTCTCTAACGCCCCGCTGCGATGGGAGAGCCATTGATTGCAACAGATGCAGTGGTTCCGGACATGCTCTAGAATTCCCGGCAGCTGCGCACTAAGGTACCAAGCCGGTTTCCGCAGTGCTTCTATCAGCTCTCCACGTTGCGCAAGCGGCTGGCTTCCGATTGCCACAGGTGCTGAGTCAGGCCCCGCAGCGAACTGCCAAGCAGGCCTGTCTTCTGCATCTGCCCCTCACTCATAGAGATCATTCCCTCTGACGGCAAGCCATGTTCACTAGAGGAATTCGGACCCCGCCGTCAACTGTGTTGGCTATGTCAGGGGGCTTGCTTTCACAAGCATTGATCACATGCCATCGAAACTCAGCCCAGCCAGCAAACCGTCTAGAACAGTATCTGCAATGCGGCATCCCATCCTGACTGTCTTGCATAAGAGCAGCTTGTGTGATAGATTTCGCGTCCGGTTTCTGAGTATGAGAGAGAAATTGTGCGTGCGTTTGTGATGAATCTTCATGTTGTGTCACGGACCGGAAGCACTCTGACACTAGACTCCCCTGTCGTTGCTGGCTGCGAGACGGCACCCAATCTTTCTGCAGTCGCCACCAGGGCCCCGTTCAAGATATCAGCCACCGACTTCACACGCAGACGGCTGAGCAGAGCTGAGGTGCTTTCCCGAGTGATGTGGACCGGCGATTTGGCCACAGCGCGTATGTATTTAATATCTCTGCGGTGCAGCGCTGATACTGCTTTCTCAGGCAATTTCATTACCGAGACCCCGTACAACAGAGTGGTTCGAACACATGCTTCATAGATGTGTAATCTCTGCGCAAGACCAAGATACCGCGAGGAGTGAATGACCCGAGCCAGTCTCTGCCTTGCTACTCCAGCTGCCTGAAGCCTATGCGGCACCGAAGCCATCTCAAAGTCAAAGAAAGAAACCATCACACCCAGATATTTGACTTGCTTCACTACCGGCACCGTGATGGTTTGAAGTCCGTGTGCCAGCTGTGTAACCTTCTTGCCATCGATGATTCGGAGGTGTTCCTTTAGCCACTTAGCGCCATGTGTACCCCCAAGCCGAATGATGAAGGCTGATTTGGATTCATTGACAACCATACCATGTTCACGGTAAACCTCGAAGATGGCTAAAGAGCTCCTTTGCAAGAACTTCAGATCGGCTAAGCTATTCAGCTCCCAAGCGCAGTGGGTGTCATCCGCGTATAGAGTCAACGCTTGGCGAGGCCAAACGCTCTGCAGCTTCTCCTCTATGCAGTGTATCAAATAGACACTAAACAACGCCCACAGTAACGGAGCCAGCGTGTAGCCCTGCCTAACCCCTGTCTGCATTTCAACGAATGACACATAGCCCTCATGCTCAATTTGTAACTGCAAGCCCCGTGTGCTTCAAGAATAAGTCAGCGCAGATTCTCATCCACGCCTGCCCAAGCCAAAGCGTCAGCGAGAGATTGCCTAGGTAGCTTGTCAAACGCCGTCGTCATATCAAGCGCTAATTGAGCACCGCCTTGATACCGACTGCGCTTCTTGTCATTCTTTCGCTGATGCAAAGAAACCCGGTCTGCAGAAATGCGTGAGCATATCAGCCGGCAATGCTCCTCAACCCGCTTGATGGCGTCGCTTGTAGATCGATTGCGCAAATAAGCAAACTGAGGGTACTGCTCCAGCAAGACCGAAATTAAGTACTCGGGAGATAGCTTTGCCAGCAGCGTCTTGAATTCCTAATGGCCTCAAGGATTCTGGACGCTTAATGACCCTTTTGGGGCTTCGGTATCAGCTTGAGGCAGCAGTTTGCCCAAAGATCCGGATATCCAGCTATCGTCTCAGACTGGAAAGCCTCCAAAAGAGGGCAACTGAGAACCTGCCGACAGTACTTCCATGCTGACGACGGTGCACCATTAGCCGGAACAGCCTTGCCGAGCTTTGCCAGCGAAGCCTCGACCTCGCCCTGATCCAGAATTACCTTCAAGTCTTGCTTGAGGCTGCGCTTCCTTGTAGATGTGCCAAACAGCGCCTGGAAGTACGTCAAGATCTCGGAATGCTCCTCCTTAGGCGTGAGTAGCTGTCCATCTACGGCTCGTATCCTGACCTTGCCTGCAATGAGCTTGAGAGAAATTTGCTGAATAACTTGATATAGGGCTCGAGTGTCCTTGCGTTGTGAGGCCTGAGCCGCCTGCTGCAGCCTGTCCAATAAGATCTGTTTTCGGTGTTCGCGACCTTGCCGTTTGAGTTCACGATAACTGCATTGGAACCGAGCATATTCCCTGAATGCATGGAGCACATGTCGGACTGAATATAATCCATATCGAACTGCGTGCCCGACCCTCCTGAGTGCCGCTCGTTGTTGGCACATTGCTCTGACCGAATGCTGTACTGCTGCCTGTTGCCAAGGGCGGAGTGCTCTAGGTCTGTGCTGGGGGAAAAACCTCAATACATTTCTGAAGAAGTAGGTTGTTGTGGCCTGCTGTCGTGTAATCCTGGAGCTGCCCGACGGCATCCTGGACTTCCTTGTAAAGTCGCCTGGCTCTGTGATCATTGCTATGTAGAGAATCTTCAAGTTCTTGTTTGTCACATCCCAGCTGAGGAGACTGCTTGGGTCTCTGTGCAAGCCAGCTTGGTTTGTTCGGAATGGTGGCCTGAACTAGTGCATGTCTTCCACCTAGACGCCATGGTGAAAAATCCAAGGAGGGCACCGGTCTGGACTGCTTTGAATAGGAGTCCGCGCTGGGCCGCCTGGTCAATATATATGTAATGTATTTGAATGGGAGAAGAACCATTGAGAAAGGTCTGCATTGAGCGCCCCCGGTTCCTCGACCAAGTGTTGAGAAAGCTCAAGTGATCAAAGTAGTAGTCGCTCGGTGGGGGGGGCACTAGGCCCTGCTACATTGTTCTGAGGTCGAGCTGAGCAGTTGAGGTCACCGCCCATGATGAGGACGTTCCGATGCGGGAGCGTCGACAAGCACCTGCCCAGAGCTAGCTGTCCATATCTGCTCCCTCTTGGTTGCTGTCTTGCTTTGTGGTTCACGACTGCTGATCACATGCTTGCGGATAGCAAGAGAGCATGTCGATGCCAAAGTGCACGCCACTAATGCGGAACATGTAGCAGCCTGCCCGGAACTATTTCTGCAAAGCGTACGACGCCGCCTCTCACAAGAGCTTTACGAACTGCTATGGCTACCCCAGCAAAGCGTGAGCTTGGATCTGGCGAACTGACGAACAGCCAATCCTTTGCCTCCCACTCGGAAGCCGTTGACCCGAAGCCACGGTGAGTTTCCTGCATCAGCAGAACATCATATTCAGCATGCCGAAGCCAAAGTGCCAGCGAGTCCTGTGCCGCTGGAGTGCTGCCGTCAAAGTTGGCGCTCAACACCCGCATACGTTTGCTTTCCGGGGCTGTGACTATCTTAACTCTGCTCAAAACATAGGGGGATCCCTTTAAGGCCTCAAGATCTCTACTAGTAAAAAATTTTACCACGGTAAGTCGTGCTGCCGTTCTTCATTGCACGATGCACCGCCCGCCTGTAGGATCGCTTCCTCGCCGCAGGCAGTGTGGCCGCACTTAGTGTCATACGGGATGGCCCACGAGCATTTTTCTGTATCGTCAGACACAGCTCCCAGGGTCCTCACATCCCCTGTGGCCATGGTGTTTTGCCACAGTGAATAGGTAAAAGAAGAAGCAACACCCAGAACAACAGACTGATATGGTGCCTGCACCGGATGCCCTTGTTTGCATGACCCCAGGCCTAGGACTTGGGACCCAGGCGGCTCGCCCGTGTAATTGCAGTCTGGACAGCAAGCCCTTTAAGCTATCTGGCATGGCAGGTCGGCTCTGCAGCTGTTCCCTGGAGCATGCCTGCCTACATGGAGAAGTGGGAGAACAACCCCAACTCCTACCGCGAAACACGGAAACACAATTTCAGCCGACAAGTACAAGGGGGCGCTGCTTTGGCACAATCTCACTCTCTAGTCTGCGGTCCAATCTGTATCGGCTTCTTCTTCACCCTCGTCTGGCCGCAGTGGAGCCCATCGCTCCCGAGACGCCCTCCCGTCGACCTGCCAAAGCATGCGCCTTCGGTTCCGGGACAGCGCTAGCGCAGGGACGTCTCAGGATGACCGAGGAGTCTGAAGAGCGCTCGGAACCTGTTCGATGAGTCCCCATCCTTTCAGTGCTTCCCTCTCCCGTGCCCTCCAGCAGTTCATGTCCCTCCGGATCCCAGTGAACAGGCTGCGGAGGAGGGGGTCCACGCGGCAGCATCGTAGCCAAGCCTCGAGGGCTGCCAATCTCCTTCTGTAAGCCATCAGATCATGCATGCGTGACTTCAGACACCACACGCCACACACCACACAGCAAATGAGACACCAAGCATCACGAGTGGTAGTGCGCTGCAGCACAAAACTGAGTGCCAGAGTGACCTGCATGCTCCAGTATTGCAGATGCACCACGCCCTGCTGCTGCCGGCAAGCGCCCCGAAGGGAGCGCATGAGGCACCGCCATAGTTGAGGCCCCGGCTCTGAATACGGACACAGAAGAGTACTGCTAATCCATAGTATCAAGACTGTGCGATGCCCCCAAGCTCGAAGCATATGCAATATCCAGCATGTTGCAGCAGAATGCACTGTCAACTCCCAAAAATATGTGTACGAGTTGCACCCGTCTACCCGGCGGGAGGAGCTTCCAGGCTGCTTGCCAGATGACCAGAGGGGAGCTGTGGCTCCATTCCTGATAAGCCTATCATGCAAGCTGCAACGCACAGAAATCGGCTGGTCACGAATGCCCTCCAAATAGAATCCATGCACGTGTGCATTGTGAACCAGTGGAGCGCATCATCCCATCTCCACCAAGTCGCGCTAAGCGGGATTCTGTTGCTGCCATGCAGAGGAACGAGCTCAAAGGCTCTGGAGGCTCCCATTCTTGCGTAACGGAGCAAGCGCCGTATTCGCCGAAAAGAAGCCCGGAGCCCACCGAAAGAAAAAAAACCACCCCGAAGAACACAACCAAGTTCGCCGCACGGCCGGCCTGCGAGCCGAGATGCTTCTTCCACTACTACTACTACTACTACTACTACTACTACTACTGCTACTACTACTCATACTCAGTACTCGCACTCGTACTGGTACTGGTGCTAGCACTAGTGCTACAGCTGGTCCTAGCACTAGTACTAGCACCAGTACGAATACAAGTACGGGTACTAAGTACTACAAGTAGTCCTAGCACTGTACCTAGTACCGGTACTACTACTGGGTGCATGACCTATAATCCCGGGTATGCGAAAGGCGTCCCGGGAGGGGCGTCACGTTGGTGAATACAGTGTCGTCTGTGTTACAATCCAGGTGCCTAGGTTTGCGTTCGGAACACTGGTTGCCTGGCTGTTCGCGTGTTTACATGAGGAAAGGCTGGCTGTGATGCGCTGCCACCGTTCTGCCGATGAGCGGGTGCTTGCGAAAGTCAGCGTCTGCATGCGGAATGGCCGGCTGAGACGTGCTGTCCCTGTGTTGCCAATGTCTGTCCTGAGCGGATGCTTGCGAAAACGAGCGTCTCCGTGGGGAAAGGCTGTTTTTAAATTGTGCCTTGCGATTCCACTGATGTGTGTCTCCAGTGGCTGCCTGTGGAATCTACATGGGGAATGGCTGCTGCGATGTTACGGATGATCACTTCTATGTGTCTCGATCGGTTGCTTGTGAAATCGAGCATGCACATGGGGAATGGCTGGTTTTGATGTGTTGTGATGCATTGATGTGTGTCTCGAAGGGGTGCTTGTGGAAACGAGCGTCTACATGTGGAATGGCTGGTTTTGGTGTGCTGTGATGTTATGGATGATCACTTATGTGTGTCTCGAGCGGTTGCTTGTGGAATCGAGCGTCTATGTTGGGAACGGCTTCTGTAAAACTCTTAAAGGCAAAAATCGTCTCGGTCACCCTGTTGGCGTTGGAGAGGCACACCTCCATTTCCGCGCGCATGTGCACATCATGTGCACACACTCACACTCACATACATGCACGTGCTCACATGATCGACCCTGCCCATAACGCTCGGTACGTGGATTTCGTTTGTAGCGCCCCCAAGATCGCATGGGTGCTTCCGAAAGCGTGAATTATGCCTAACTATGATGCGCCATTGTGCTGCCGATGCGTGTCCTGAGCGGATGCTTGCGAGATCAGGGGCCTACACGGAGAATGGCTGCTTTTGATGTGTTGTGCTGCCACGGATGTGTGTCTGGAGCGGGTGCTTGCAAAATCCAGCAGCTACATGGGGGAATGGCTGTTTTTGTTGTGCTTGGTTGTCACCGACCTGTGGCCTGCGAAATCAAATCGAGCGTCTGATTTGGCGGGTTTTAGGGTGAACAGTGTGGGTTGCAGTGAAGCAAGGCGTCTACTAGGCAATTCAGACCTGTTTGATGCTTCAAAGAGATTTTTGCAGCGATGCTGCGCGACGCAGGCATTTCCTTGTCTTGGCGCATGTTTCAAAACGTGAAGCCGCAGACACGTCACCTTGGGGATTCACTGTGCCATGGGGTGCCTTTTGCAAGCCTGGGGTGCCTTTCGCCGATTGACGTGTCAGCTTGGGTGGGCTGACTTTTGCAGGGTGGGGTGACTTAGGGTGCTCGCCTTGTAGTGGTAGTAATAGTAGTAGTAGCAGTGGCAGCAGTAGCAGTAGCAGGAGCAGCGGCAGCAGCACTATCAGTAGCACTCATTTCATTCAGCCGCTCGTGCGGGTAGTCCCGCACCTTGGCGGGCATCGGGCTTATGATGGCCAATGTTCATGAATGGCCAGCTATGGGGCAAGTTTAGTAAGCATTCCAACATCCAGACTGACCAAGCTAGGCCAAAGAAACAGCAAAAAGAACGAACGGGCCAAACCAGGCCAAGCAGAGCAGCTTGAAACGGCCCCACAGCTGGCAGTCTTGCCTCGCAGCAATCTGCCACAAGCTTAGCAAGACTTGCTTCACGGCAGTCCGAGGACTCAGCCCGTGGAGCGCAAAACTGCACCTGCGCGCCGGTCCGAGGACTCAGCAGCGCAGTTGTTCGCAAAACAAAACTTTAGGGGTGTCATTCCCAAAACTTCTTATGCGGATTTTGCTCGGCTGCTGTGCTTGTTTCGTAAGCAAGAAACAGAAAAACTACAAACCGAAAGACTAACCACCCACGGCAAATATGAAAGCACAGCAGACCTCCAGTCAAGAACTTAATCTACGTAAGGAGGCCGCTGCTGCCACAGAGGGCAATCTTTCCATGCAGCAGCAGCAGCATCCAACAAAGAACTCTAGTGTGGAGAGTGAGCGTCTTAGACCAGGAGGCTACGTCACCAGTCTGGGGCTTGGGAAAGACTAGGGACCAGCCTTTGCTTCAAAAAGGAACCTCGCACAACAGCACGATGACATGGCTTGGCAAGTAGACAGCGTGTCCGGCCTTACCCGACGTACGGGACTACTGGGTCTTGCAGAAAAAACCTCACCCGACGGACTCGTAGCTACGATTGGCAGCTATTGGAAGCCCATGTAATCCAGAGTGTGCAGTCGCAGATATGGCAGGTACGGCCTGGATGCCGTACGGTCGCAATCCGGCAACACAGGGGCTAAGACCCTTGCACTGATTGCCCAGCTTCTGGCTCGCCATCGTCTTGGAAGAAGATGCAAACTGCATAAAAGGCTCGTTGTGGTGAAGGGACAAGAAAATAGAAGATGTATGACGTGCATGCGGGCGCCAGAGTTCCACAGCTTCCGAGGACCATTAAAATAACTATGACCAGGTTGCACTTTAAGGAGATCGCCTCCCCCCAGAACAAAGCTCCCAAGTACAAGTACTTGCAGTGTCGGGTTGTTGTGGAGCTTGGGCCTCGCACGCTTGCCCCTGTTTTGAGGCTCCTGATATACATCTCGTTCACGCTGCTGGCCGTACTCAATGTCATTACAGGCAGGATGATTTCCCGCCTTTGACCGCCCTGGGGTTGGAAAATCACGACGGTTTTTGACCTGCTTTTTTAAGCCATAGACCCCAAACCAACTGAGCCCTAAGCCATGCCACGAAACGGTAATTCTGTTGCGAGGACGAACCTTGAGAAAGAAACAATATGCAGTCGTGTACAGCACACGAAGCAGAGTGACAGCAAGTAAGAACTCTAGTCTAGGGCCTGTCGTGCCTATGAACACGAAGCTAGAAGCAGTCCAGTACGCATCTATCATCTTTCGGCCTGGGCCCGCTGCCGGAGCAGGCCTGAAATATTGAACGGGTGCCCCCTGAACCAAAACATTCCAGCCCTGTTGTTTATTGTCAATGTCTTCTTTTTTCAAGGCGGTCGTAGTTATACAGAGCCATGCGTGCAAAACCCGAAATGGGCCGGCACACCTTCCATTCTGGTTTAGGTTGTGCCGCTCAGGGTGTAGGTTTTAGGCCAGGCGGTTCGGGCTTGGGGTTTAGGGTTTAGGATGGTCTAGCGGACGGCAAGTTCGACATCACACAAAGGACGGTGAACAAGTGTGATGCATGATGTGTGCCCGTCCTCTCGCTGTGTAAAGTTCGAGCTTCGACAGCTAGTGTTCTGAAGAGATGGTAGATTCCGAGGTTTTCGCACACAAAGCCGGCAATACAACCTTAAGCCTTAACCCCGTAACCCCAGACGCTAAGCTCTAACACTCCAGAGGTGTCTTCGTTGACAATGCCTTCCGCTCGGCCGACAAGCAGCATTCTGACATCATTCAGAAGGACAGTTGCATGTGGACGCTTGACAGTCTGTGCATGCATATGTATATGCAATGCGTGTGTGTAGTTTACCAAACCAGCAACAGTGCACGTGCCCTCAGATTCGCCAAAAGGCAGTTTTGCATCCTTGGCCTGAGAGCCCAAACTCTCAACCCCCAAACCCTGAGCCCCAATAGTGTTCCTTTCGTCCACAGGAGGTTGACAAGAAGGAGGAGTTGCCCAGCTTAACATGATAGAGGCAGTTGAATGGAAACGGCGTATGATACTCGTCAACTCTGAACTCTCTTGCTCCACATTCCATGCTGTTCGCTTCAATTTTTTTACATATTTTGCAGCATGGCAGAGGTAGTGACAGTCTATGTAAATGAACAAAACATGGAGACAGGAATCACTATATCAGATAAATGCTAACCTCGCAAACACCATTCAGCCTACAGCCCTTAGGTACAGCTAGCGCCTTGCTGAGGTCATTTCGACACAGGCCTACGCTCTACGCGATTGATTTATCTGGGTCCAGAGCAGGGTTTTACGCTGGCGCTTGTGTTCACGGTTTGGGCTTTGGGTGCTCAGGTGCATCGCGCTGATCCAAGCTTTTTTCCACGCTGTGGATGTCAACCACAACGGAGCCTGGGTTTATGTCAGTCTATATTCTGTCGGCTAAGTTCTAGCTTTGTACGAATACTACGGTTAAAGAAGAGCCAAGTGTCTGAACTTCTGAACCCTGAGCCCTAATCCTCAGCCCCCGAAGTCCTACAGCCGCAGCAACATCGTAAAACCCAGGTGAAATTTCGCTGGACGAGCTTCGCTTCTTCCTGGATGACGTGTCTCAGCAATCAAGAGGTTTTCGGTTTGTACGCAGCTTCCCAACCTGCAACTTCTATAGTGTTCGTGGCCCCCAGCCCGGAAGCCCAGAGCCAGGAACTCGACGCGTCTTTTCTAACCCCCTTGGGGCCCACCTTCGGAGCCGAACTTCATAAAAGAGAAACTGCTGCGATCCACCACATATCAGTTACCAAACCCTGAAAGTCTTGAGCCCTAATTGCTGGAACCCCGCAGCTGCAATTCCTGAACACGCGAACTCTGACTCCGAAAGACCTGGGCCCAAAACGACGAGGCTCTGAAGGGGGCGAACAATCTGAAGTCGGGTGTGATTCGCAGACGACCCCAATCTCACAACCAAACTCCCAAAGGCTCGAGACCACCAAATCCGTGGAAGAACTTCAACTCGGCAGCAGTATGCGATCCTGCAAGACAAGCTCCAGAGCAATCGATGACTAAGAAGCCCGGACTTTCCTGCCCTGAGTCCTTGAACCCAGATCTAAAGTTTTGAACGCCCCAAAGCCCCAGCCTTAATCCACGCAACCACAAGCCCGTATGTACCCTGCTTGAAGCCAAGGTTTCGTTGTGCATGGGACTGGAGAGCATGAACCCGACAACCCTTTCAAAACGGAACCCACGTCCTTTTCAAGCAGAGACTACATCCTGTCGAACCAGAATATTGAATCCAAGTCCTTCGAAACTAGAGCCGGAGCTCCAAACCCCAGGCCCGAAACATGAAACCTTAATCACCAGCGCCCTCGCGGTTCCAAAAGTAAAAGAAACAAACACAGTGAGGCCACCATGGAGGCCTTTTTCCGGACTCTGGGCTTTGATGTCTACGACAAGCAGCGCTTCATGGAGCTGTTAGCTCCTGGGTGAAAAAGGCTTTGACGGTCTCAGGGCTTTAATGTTTACGGGTAGGGCTTTGTGGTTAACGGGCTTGTAGTAACTGTAGGGTCATTGGTAACTACTTGGGTTACCTGGGTATAATGCAGGCACTTGGAACAGAAACTAGATATGGCACCACACTCCAGGTACTTGTAACCTGACTTTCAAGCACCCAGGAATCCTCAAGCATAGTTTTCAATGCATTCGTGTCGAGCGGCTTTGCTGCTCAGAAGACAGGATGCGATCTCCAGCTTTCGTTTTTTTGGAGCCCGGGGGCCTTGTTGTCTGCGGCAATGCAGACCTCAAGCCCCAAGCTCCGCCGTACAGGGCTTCTTCTTGATACGAACGCAGAGTGAACGCTTAGTAGCCACAAGCGCTGTAGTCACCGTAGTCGTTCTACCAATGCCATGTTTACCGTCCCTTTCTCTTCTAATCGCCCCAAGGAACTGTTAGCATTGATGCGTTTTCCACAATTTGGCATGCCTGGTCATTATGTGTGTTCTACTATTGCCACCGGTGCAACCGAGGTGTTGATACCATTGTTGCTGTCCCGAGTATTATTGAATATATTGTTGCTTTTCTTCTTTTTCCCTTGCACTATTCTGATTCCTAACCCAGTGGCCGCAGGTCCACGTTCTCTGTAGGAAACCCTGTCAAAAGCCCCAAACCTCTCCAAACCCTCGAGACTCGAGAGTCTTGTCTTATGTCCACCGCTTTAGGACCGCCTACAACCTTCTTCCTCAACCTGCTCCCATAATTCACTGCGTTGAGAAAGAGGCCCTTGTCCAACACAACTCAAACCCTAAACCCCAAACCTTGAATTCTTGAAGTCAATGATCTCTGGAAGTCGCTTATACCCGGTGCCAAGGACGTCGATGACTCCGGGGAAGTCAGTGCCGGGCTTAGCTGGAGCATCGACTCTGTCGAGGTTTTGTCGCATGGCCCCGCGGGTTTCAAAACGTTCCGCAATCGACCTCGCGGAAGATCCAAAGCGCTGAGAGGCTACGAGGAGTTCCTGGAGGGCTGCATGCGGTACAGGCCGATCGGTCGAACCTGCACCGGGGTCTTCGATTTCATGGTTTGAGCAAAATCAGCATCACCAATCATCATCGGCACCATCACCATCTCCTCCATCTCCTCCTCCTCTGCCTCCTCCTCGTCCTCTGCAGTCCTCGTCCTGAACATCCTCATCTGGTCGCCCACGCGGTTGCCGACCCTCTCCCTGCAGGGGAGTGGCGCAGGGAGTCGACGTGCATACCGTCATCCGCCCGGGGCCCAGCCGCGGCCCAGCCTGTGCTGCAGTCAGTACTTCCACCTGCTTGAGGCTCTCAGCCTTGCTGCAGGATGCTGCGAGCAGCTATGGTTATTAGGAGATGACGACGTCTCTAGTCCTAGTTGAGCCGTGCAGTACCCCTAAACCCTAAACGCCCTAGGCTCCAAGCCTGACATACCGTACTATTCGAGCCTTGATGTTAGAAGGGATGCAGGCTGAACGTCTGATGTGCTCTTCGCTCAGGCCACCTTGGTCGCGCCCTGGCTTCTCATTTGCCTCAGACCATGCCACCATGCAGCTCTGGAGGGCTTTAGCTTTAGAGCTTTCTTTTTTGTTTGTTTGTTTTTTGGGTTAAGTTTTCACATGTTTTCTTTGATGTGTTGGAGTCTGATATCCAGCATGTTTCGTTTCGCCGGCATCCAGTCTCAAGTGCCCTCAAACATAGCTTGAGAATCTCGTACCTGTTTGGGGTTCAGGACAGGATTTTCGAATGCTTCAGGGTTTGGGATCTGGGGCCTGTCCACACGGATTATTTGGAGTGGCTTCCTTCCACTAAGCACGGAAGCGTATGTAAAGGCTTTACAGTCCTTCTGTCTGGGCTCCCTCTCCGGCCCCTGGCAACCCACACGTCCGAAGTTTCCAAAACCCTAAAATGTCTTAGCCCGTGATGTCCTGAGCCGGAATACCCCATATCCTGATCCAAGGGCTTCAAAACTCCGTGAATGCTCTTCACGCGGACCTGGCAGACTTCACGCCGCTTAGAGCTAGAAGAGGACACAGGATCAGGGAGTTTTGGGATGCTCAGGGTTTCGGGGTGTTTGGGGTCTAGGATGAGTCTTCGGCTTGGGGTTTCAGCTTGAAGTTCTGAATCTGAAGTGTTTGATCCCAAGGTTTGGGTCCAGAGGAGCCATCGTTTCGATGCCAACTTAGTCTCTGCATCACTGCAAAGGCAAGCCCTGTACTGTGAAGCGCAACTTCCCTACAAAGGCCCCAGCCGAAAACTTCTCTCTACCCTGAGATATTAGACCCGATTGCATCCTATCAGCTTCGGTGGCTGTTGATCAGCAGAATCGTGTGCTGTCTTCAAGTGTATGTGCAGGCGACCGTAGGCGTGGAACCCTAAAGTTACGCTCCAAGGACTGCAACTCCAACTGCTTCGGTAGGTGCAGGGTGCAGGGTGTAGGATTTGGGTTTGGGCTTCAGTATTCGGGCTTCAGGGTCCAAGTAAGTGTCGAGGGTTTACGATGTAGCGCTCAGGAATTAGTAACCCAAAGGCCCATCAACGGTTTACACGTCAGATCCTGGGAGATGCACTTCAAGTAGCATATGCGCAGGTTGCATAAAACATGTATTGTATAAAACTCCCCAAAACTCGATGCAAGCCTTTAGTTTCCAAATTTATGAAGCGGGTAGCGATTCCTACACCGTTCAGTAGCTCAGCACATATCCGACGTCATGATATGATATCTACCATAATCAAAGTAATGAGTCCGACACCCAGTCCGAGGCATTGTGGCCCGACATCTTCGGCCTCGACCTTCAATCAAGTCCCCAAAGCACAGTTGTTTATGTTTGCACTCTTTTGAGTTTGAGTTGACCTACATGAAGCCGAAAAACCCCACGAGATCTGTGGCCTTGGGAGTCCGGACTGTTGCTTGAGGTTTAGGGATGCTCTGAACATCCTGAGCCATATATAACACAATACACAAGCACTCCAAACCCTAAGCTCCCTAAACTCTCAAAGCCCGAATCCTGCATTCCGAAGCTCAGGAAACCCGGGCAGTCGCTCCAAAGTCGGGCACCGCCTCCTGGCAAAGTGCCAGGGAAGCGGCGGCCAATGATGGGGCTTTAGGGCTCTCTGGTCTGGGGTCTACTCCAAAACCCTGTTCGCATTATCAAGGCCCGACAGAAGCTGACAAATCAGAAGCCCTCGTCAAGCGAAGTTCGCAGTCTGTCTTCAGTGCAAAGTATCAAGTTTCAATTGTTGAGGATGAGGCACCCTTTCTGCGAACACCAAGACCAGGATAGCTGACGAAGTTCGGAGAACCTCCATACCCACCCCCTCACAACAACTTAGCCCACATAGCTCCGACGATTGAAGATGCGCCTTGAGAGGAGGGGTGACTTCGGGAACAGTGACTCCAACACCACCCCAAATGCTTACATTGACAAAACCCAAGCTCAAACTCCTTTTATCCGTAACACCGACAAGCCTCGAATTACGAAAGAAACCTCCCGCGGAGAACACAATCCTAAACCCAACAAAGCCTCGGATGTGCATCGTTCCATCGCTGCATCCGGAAGCTTTCATCCAGTTGCCGCCTAGCTGCAAACTAGGACAGTTTTGTCCAGTGTTTTCAGGGTTGAGGGTTGTGCTTGAGGCGGTTCGAGCTGTGCTTTAGGGTTTTGCTACATTCTTACCACTGGTTGTCACTTGCTCGAATCTGCCTCCTTCAACTTAAACCCCGGATGCTAGTTGTTTCAGTTTAGGTGTGGGTTAAAGACTAAGACTCGCTCAGCGCTCAGGTTTGTCGTTCATGGTTTAGAATTGAACACCCAACCCTGAGCTCTTCATCCACATCCACAATAGTGAAAGTGGTGATTGGGGGATTCGCCAGCTTTTAAGAGCTGGGAGACTCCGCAGTAGCAAGCTTGTGTGCTTGGGGTTTCGAGGGTTGGGATCCAAGGCTTTTGCTTGTAGAGTTCTGGCTGGTTTCGACACTCCGTATGGAGTAGTATGTGTGACAGGAAGTTGGGAAGGAAGTCGTCCATATGGAACTGAAGATATCTTGAATGTTTTGAAGACCCTTGCTCTACATTAGCGAATCTACCAGCTACCCCAGTACACATGCTGCGCGTCCGAACCCCAAGAGCCAGAAGTCTGAACACTTCCTCCCGAACTCTGAATCCCGAACCTTGACTCCTAAGCCCCAGAACCCAAGAGCCGCCTCAACCTGAAGACCAGTGAAATAGATTCGTTGTTGTCATGGCCTTTGTGATGCTTGGGTCCCTGGCCTCACCTAAACTTGAAAGCCTTCATGACTTGTTCGAGGCCTGGCACCCACTACACAGGAGAAGGGTAATGATCTACAAGCCCTATAAGAAATCCCATAAGCGCAGTCTTCCGGAACAGCACTCCTACTAAACCCGAAACCCGGCAACCCAAACCCCAAAATTAAAGCCCAAAACTTAAACTCGAAGAAGCCTCATATCCTGAACCCTTGGCTGAGGAATCATCTGCTGATCTCTCCGAAGGAGACATCGCCGAGCACCGCAGGCTTCGGATTTCAGGTTTTCGGAGTTGGAACGTACGGGTGTGGGAAGCACTGAACCTGAAATCTGAAGTCCGACAGGTTTGGGATTTGTCGTTTGTCGTTGCCACCTCGGGGAAGCAGGGAGGGAGGGAGAGAGGTGAAAAGCAAAATGCAGGTCATCTTTCGCCGTTCTCTGCGGCAATTGCGAGAAGCGATGTTCGAACCTCTGACAAGAAGGTCGGAGTCTGCATGCAATATGCATCCAGTAAACCGTGCGTGAATACACGAATATATATATATATATATTTAAATTTAATGTGTGTGTGTGTGTGTTATAGAGACACTGAAACATGCCCATGCATCCGTCCATCCAGCCGGCCGGCCGGGCAGCCATCCATACAGAGGTACATGCATGCATACATACCTACATACATACCTACACAGATACATACAAGATACCGACAAACAGACAGGCAGGCAGACAGACAGACCGACCGACCGTCAGACAGACAGGACAGAGAGGACAGACCAGACAGAGACAGAGACGGAGATAGGACAGGACAGGACTATGCATACATACATATATACATATGTATATATATATATATACACACATATATGGAATACTAATGTCAGCCACGTGTGCTGGGGTTTGGGTTTGGTCAGAGATCTTGGATTTCAGTTCTGATGTAGATTGAACTGCTTGGATCGGGCCGATCGGGCTCCACAGTGGCAACTTCCAACCTTGAGTCCAATAGATGACTCCACAGTGGCAGCTCCCAACCTTAAGTCAAATAGATGCTAAAGTCATACCGTCATACCCCCTCGAGACACCTTGTTCCTTGCCGAGAGAATTTAAGCAGTTGCAATGGCCCACAGCGGATCTGCATGCGTGTTGCGTTGTGGCAGCGTGGAAACGTTGTCTTCATCGTCCAGCTCGGCCGCCAACCACACAGTTCGCGGGTGGCAAAACCCACGTTTGGCCACCAAAATCATATGGTGCTTCCTGAGAGAAAACTCGTCTGGGACGTGCCTCGGCTGATTTGGCTCTTCTTCCGCTTGTGCTCACCGGTCGCTGCCCTTACCCATCCGAGGCATTACTCCGAGATGCACATTGTCAGACGTGGGGATTCTGCAGAAAGTCACGAGCTGTTGTTCGAGGGGCCTTGGAGCCCCAAGCTACGAATTAACAATGTGATCCAGGGCCGCAACCAGACGGCAAAAATATCGCACCCAGACCAATGCATGATTCAATCTCAGCTTGCCCCTTGCATGCAGGTTGTTGTGCCACCGCGGCGCGAGAAACGTGCAGACTTTGTGCATGCGTATGTGGAGATCGCTTCTTGGTGCATTGCATGCCTCAGGACACCATCACTGCAGGAGGAAAAACACTCGCCACTTTGGAGGAGTCTTTCGGAAAGATACATTGGCAAGACGGACGGGTCAGAGTTGCTGTCAGGGTGACTCAAGCCGACGTCCGGGCATCCAAGCAAGTTGCTGTCCGTTCATCGCTTCGCAATTTCTCTAGCATTAGCCTGCCCTGGCTGGTTTCTGAGGCCGCTGGATCTCAGATAACACCCGCATGCAAAACAGATAGAGGTGAGATTCAGACAGACGCTTCCTTGATTGGTGCAGTGGACGCACTGTTTGCCGAGATTTTGGAACATATTTCGACGGGAGAGTTGGAGCCTGCAGCAGCGAGTGTGCGACGCCTCAAGTCGTTGCCGGTGTTCTGTCAGGGCGTCAATCACGAACGAAAGGAGGTAGGGTCTGGTTGTGCATCTGATTTGCGCGGTCTAGTTTCGCACGAAGGAACACACGCACAAGAAAGACCCTGCCTGAATCCCCAGCGCCCTAAGCTGAGGCGCCTAGGCAGCGGGATTTGTTCAGATGTGTCCCTGCAGGTTGGCAGTATGCTGCTGATTACATGCTTCACACAGTGTTGCTGGCTGATTGGCTTCGGCCTCTACAGCACAAGGACCCCATGGGACCAGCAGTTCGAAGGCAGGCGGGTATGTGTAGCAGACCTGATTTGAGACTGTTTTGATGCTGTGGCAGCAGCGCGGCGCCCAGGTGCTTGAAAATGGTTTTGAAGCCGGACGTTGCCGAGCATCTTTTGCAGAGCGACACTTCGCTGCAGATAGAGTGAGTTTCACGGACGTCGCGAAGTCTTTGTGTAGTGTTCTCGGCTTCGTTTCAAGTGGAAGGTGGCTTATGGCAGATGAGCTCAGGACTTGTTGCTCCCCCAGCGCACATCGATTTATGGGTTTCGCATCAAAATGGACCTTTGTACAATGTTGTTTCCTGGCCTGCACATGCAGAGACAAATTGAGACAAACGCTTTCAGTTTGCTGCGTCACGTCGCCTGTGCAGGTTTGCCAGAGAGTACGTCTACGGGGATGGCGGCGATTGGATCATGCATGTGCGTGTCGATTCTTCACCCCAATTCAACCGGGATTACCTGGTATCAGAAGTGGATGTGGTTAGTTTGGACAAGACATTCTCTAGTGAATTGGACACTGCGATGCAGGATGTCGGCTTCACCGCGCGAATCATGCCTCTCCAGATTCTTGGCCGAAGGGCCACAAACACTGCTTACAAGTACAGGGTCTTATTAAGGGCTTTGAGGCTTGAAGTTGGAAGTGAGGATTTGATCAAAGCCAGGACGTTCAGCACGTTGCATGACATGGGGGTCGAATCGAAATTGGCCATGGTTCCTGGGTTCAGCTCAGACTGTGATGATCGCTGGTTCGACAAGGCACTGACCTTGCACGATCTGGACCATGGCTTGCACAATGTAATGCTGGAGCTGAACGATTGTTGGAAAGTTGATTTCTACAATGCATGGGAGCGGCAGTTGAACACGATGGCTAAACATTTCAGCAAAGCAGACAACAATGAGCGTTTCGCGAAACAGTGTATTTGGGATAATCCTAAGATCGAAGGGTACGCCCGGAAGAAATCGATTGCAGGAAAGTTCAAAAGCACTTGCCCAACACTTGTCCAGCATCGCTGGCAGTATATGCACGATGTTCTCTTGTGGGTCACCGATCGCAGAAAGTTTCTTATGTACTTGGACCCCCATGTTGTTTCCAGCAGGGAGGATAGTGATGGCCGGCCAGGGCAGTCTGACGATGTCATATCCGAGATGGATGCCGCTGCGTTCAAGCTTCTGTACACGGACAAGCTGGTTTCTGCTACTTTCTGGGCAATGTGTGCGGTCATGCTTATTTTGTGCAAGTGGGGTCACACCGTTGTGGGCTGGCTACATGGCTGCTGGTGTCATCCAACCCCAGATGACAGAGCCAAGTTTCGGAAAAACAAGAAGGGTGCCAGCTGCAAATGGTCTGGCAGGCGGCTGATTGAACTGTCGTGTGGTAGTGCTTTGGAGTTCATGGGTGACTTACGCTCGTTGAGAATTGAGAATTCCTCTCTCGCTATGGAGTCGATGGGCCTCCTGGTGAAGGAGCAGCAAAAAGCTTCAGGAGCTTCAGCGGCTGCAGGTTCTGATGTGGCATCGGACATTATTTCGGTGGGATTTGTCACAGCGAAGAGGATGCTTGAATCCCGATTCTCCCTGCTGACATCTTTTGTAAGGGAGCCACCTTGGAATTTGATCAGTCTGTTGCAGTTTCTCATCGTGCCTGCGTCTGTCCGTTCCGGTGCTGTTGTAGAAAGCCGTCAAATTGCAGCAACAANGCTGACATCTTTTGTAAGGGAGCCACCTTGGAATTTGATCAGTCTGTTGCAGTTTCTCATCGTGCCTGCGTCTGTCCGTTCCGGTGCTGTTGTAGAAAGCCGTCAAATTGCAGCAACAATGCTCCAGAAATTTGATCAGGGAAAATTCGGAGATGTCGGTGACATTGGACGTCGTTTCCTTCAGACCATGCACTCACCGATCGGCGTTGAAGCGCTGGGCAAATTCCCAGGACAAGTTCATGGATTTGCCCCTGTTCAGGGCACTGTTGGCTTATGCCTCCAGCCTTAATGTCATGCAGCGGCTGGAAGCAAAGCACCTCCTAGTTCAGGCCGGTGCAGTGGTTGTTTTGCCGCAACAAGGGAACCGTGAGAGACAGAACGTGCAATCTACGTGCATTTTTGCCTTAGTACATTTGCCGTTTTTGCGTTGTTCAGGTGCGGATGTGTTCAGCGCCAGCCCTGGGCGTGGCGCACCTTTCTGCAAACGTACGACGTGCTTTGAACGGTGATCTGGAGCGACCGGAGTTTGAACGCAATCTGGATAGATATCTTTCCAGCTTCTCTTGTCTTGTGCAAGAAGAATGGGGGTCATTTAAAGAGTTGCAGTCTTTCACGACGGGGCACAATCTTCAAATCATGTTTGCCGATCGCTCACCTGAAATGCACATGATTGCTGCCGCGAGCAAAGATACCACCGAGGATGATCCATCTTTTCGTGACAAGTTGGATCATGTCATGAGCCTCGTGCGCAAGTCGGGGCATTATTGCATGCCTTGCTTGCAACAAAGCAATCCCAATGTCACACAGTATATGTGCTTTCAGTTATTGGGTTTTCGTCCAAGCAACAAGAAGTACATGCAGAGGCTTACAAACTGGAGGACGAACCGTTGGCACGGTCAGCTTGCGTGTGCGGTCCTGGGGTCGTTCAGCGTAGACAACCCATGTGTTTGTTTGGAAGATGGCGAGAAGGTGGAGCCCCCAACAGTTGATGCTGCCCGAGTGGTCCGATCACAAACCTGCAGTGTTCAGACGATTNTGGGGTCGTTCAGCGTAGACAACCCATGTGTTTGTTTGGAAGATGGCGAGAAGGTGGAGCCCCCAACAGTTGATGCTGCCCGAGTGGTCCGATCACAAACCTGCAGTGTTCAGACGATTTTTTTAGGAACAACAACATAGATCACCTTCATCAGTTCCATGTTGTGGAGCATCGGGTCGATTTCGACACGGAGATGGTAGATGACATGTTGTCTGACGAGACCGAGTGTCATGACTT